>PVJO010002991.1:26910-131811 GCA_004026905.1 Hystrix cristata
AATAGTAACTGGTTCAAGAGATTAGGTAAGTACTTAAGGGCAAGGCTGCTATGCTTAAAGCACATGGTATATGAATCCTCCTTCAAATTCTTGTTGCCACGCCTTCGTACTCAAAGGTCTCACCTTGCTGCTCTTGAGGCTGAGGTCATTAAAATACAAGAGGAGCATCTAACCTAACGGAGCAGCTCCCTGGGGACTGGGGAATGGGAGAATCCATAAGGAGACAGGCAGAAGCGGAGTCTCTCCTCCACTGTCTACCAGCATTCTTGTGCATTTGACCCTTTTCCCAGCCAGGCCAAGGACATTCACTTCAAGGCTCCCAAGGTGACCCCTTAGCCCACGTTCATCAGAGCCAGAAACAGAATAGAGCCAGGAATAGCAGAAAGAATAAATAAAAATAAGTGGAAAAATCAAGACCTTTTTCCTTGGTCCTGCTTACCCGCTAAGAACACCGAGAACCAAGTTAAGTACAAAAAATGACCCTATGATGATTAGTGTAACAAAATAGATCCAGGGCCAGTCCCTTCCTACGGCATCATTGACCTGGAAGAATGGAATGATAGTTAGTGAGGCACACACAGCAACCGAGCAGGGCCGAGCGCCCACCGCCGGCTCCCCAGATGCCAATCGAGCAGCACCGGGACCGGGGATCCTCAGGGTACAAATCAGAGGCCAAATAGCCTGCCCAGCTGGCGGGCCAGAATTTGGGTTGAATGAGACTTTTTCTGGGCCTGTTAGGTCCCGGCCCTGAGGATCTTGGCTTGCTCACAATGGGGCCTGGGACCTTGCTCAGCTGCACTGTAAAGAGCATGTAGAAACAGTCAGCTTACCCGCTCAACACACCGAGAACCAGATTTAGAACGAAAAAGGATCCAAAGATGACCAGACTGACAAAATACACCCAGGGTAACTCATAGCCCATAGCGTCCTGCATCTGGAAAGACGAAGGAAAGTTAGGAAAGAAAGAAAGCAGAATTGAATTACAGTGAAGAGGGAGGTGTAAAGGTATGGACAGATCTGCAGGAGACAAAGGGACCTGACCTCGGTTTTCATTTATGTGGATTAGGATCTACCATTGCCAAGGGCATGATCTCTATTCAAAATACTTCCCTGTAACCTTGATCCGAACTGTGTGGGGTCATTGCTGGCTGTCTCAAGAGGAATCTTGCTGGCTCTCCCTGCTGTTTTATTTTCTAGAAAAGGAAAATTTCTCCACTGTTCTCTATTCACTTTTCTAAGAAGGTGGGTTGCCTCACAAAACAATTTCTTCAGCATGGGAGGGGGTTAGATCAGTTGGGTGTCTCTGGCCATAAATCTTCCATTGTACCCTGAGGCACCTCGACCTTGGTATCTGAAGCAGGTCAGTTTTGACTGACAGAGCTGAGAGACTGAATCCCTACAAGATGTATGAGGAAGGAAGTCTTCCTCCAGGCCACACCACCTGGGATGTGCCCAGAATCTGGAAGCTGAAACTCAGCACCTTATGTGTGCTACAGGCCACAGGCAGGAAGGCAGCTCTCGTGGTTTACGTATTCAGAGAAGGGGACATGTACCTATCACCACAGCCTCCACAGAACTAGTTCTTCACTTGAAGCTGGGACCTGTGACGCATGGGATGATGGAGATGCTCCAGGACAGCACAAACCCCTACAGAGGTTGGAGGCAGTGGTGTGCCTGAGCCGGCTCCTATGGACCATGAGGAGCTCAATGTGTCCCTTCCCACCTCTTCCCAGCTTCATGTTGCTATCTGACATGGCCATAGTGGAAGTACTTACACTACAGAAATGGGCAAAGACAAGTTACATGGCAGGGTTTTTATCAGAGAGGAAATTTATTCTGATTTTGTTTCTCAAATCTATTTCTTCTGATGCTTTCTGAGTAGACTGAATAAGGTTTAATTCAAGTGTTCTAGAAAATGAGCCCAATAGTGTTTTTGTGAAATTAGTTTACAAGGCCTAAATTCCTAGGAATCAAACTTCCTGAATGGTTTATATCACTGGTCCTCAAAGTGTGGCCCCACGCACTGGCAGCAGTATCAGCAGCATGAGAAACTTCTCAGGATATGTGCATACTCAGGTCCCACCTGAAACTCTGGGGATGGGTCCAGCAACCCACATTTTCAAAAACCTTACAGGTGATTCCAGTGCACGCTAAAATATGAGGACCGCTGGTCTACATCATTCTCTCCACAGCTCCTAACTTCACCTGTAACCAACTGCAAAATGGAAACTAATTCACTACATTACGGCCATCCTGCTACAACTCTGAGGACACAACGATGTGCTCAAAGCACGGTCCCAAGACCACCAGTACCAGGGTCATTTGGAGAACTGACAAAGCAGTTCGTGGGCCCTGTACCCTCGCAGATCTCAGTTTGGCTCAAATTTGCACTGTAATCACCACAAGTGATTCTAACGAGTACTAAAATTTGATAACCACTGCTGAGACTTCTACCCTACATGTCTCAAACGAGTTACAGGTATGCTGGGATACTAAGGCCCTTGACCCTCAGGACTTCTCATGCTCTGAACAACCTTATCCATTAACTGAAGTGTGCTGGTAAACATTATGTTCTTTGTGTGCTGTGAATAAAAAAGATTGAGAAGTAGTGAGAGCTCTACGTAGTCTGACTGGTCTGAAGTGTTACCTTCCAATATGTTCCTTATATTCCGTTAGTACTTAACTGTTATTACTGTTTTTTGGTTAGAGAACTCTACCAAATGTAGTCAGAGTGCATAGTACAAAAATTGTGCCTGCAGATCACAATTTGAACTGAGTTTGAACTCAGCAAGGAAGAGGAGTTCCTAAAATATGTCCACTTAACTATGTCACAATTAAATGCAACTTAATGTGAATTTATTGAGCACTGCCATTCCATTCACTCTGCTTATTTTCCTCATAGCATGTATCATTTTATAACCGTGTAATTTATTTTTTCATTACATTTATTATTCACTGTTTGCCTTCCATGCCAGAAGGTAACCTACTCCAGGACAGGTGGCTTTTGTCTGTCTTGCTTGCTGGTGAATCCCACGTACTGGAAGAGTGCCTTGCATGGAGCAGGTACTCAGTAAACGTTTATGGAGAGAGCGAATGAACTTAAGATGTGCTGGGTGCTGTGATGTAAACAGGAAGCCCTTGCTAGCAGGACAGACATGTAAAGTGCAAGTGCAAAGACAGAGCGGTAAACGCAGTTGTAGGAGGAAGTAGGGAAGGTGGCTGTGTGAGGCTGAGTAAGCCAGGGCCAGATCAGGCAGGGCTGTGTGAACTTTGCATCGCATAGTCACTGATGAGCGGGAAGGAAGCCCGGAGCCCATGTGAGCCTGTGACGGGAAGGGGGTTTCCTAGGAACTCGGCCATTGTTAAAAATAGAGCATACAGCTGTAAAGCCTTCCCTGCTGTGGGATGGAGGATTTTCTCAGTGGCTGAACTACTGAAATATCCAGCAAACAGCAGCTGCTAGGCAAGGCAAGGAAGAAGGTCTTTATGTGGGGACCCTGTCCCCACCACAGGGAGCCTGGGAGCTTTCCTTTGGCTAGACGAACTGTTGGAACCAAGACAGTGAAGGAAAGCAGACCAGCAGGGGGAAGTTCAGTAAATCTTCACCACTGGTACAAGGAAAACAAAACCATAACAACACAGGCTGGGACGTGTCGCTGGGGAGAAAAGCATGGGAGCCGTGTGGCAAAACCATGGTGGCCCTGTAACACCAGGCCTGCACTCCTAGCAGTACCATGGGGACTGTGGGCTGGCCCCTTGCCTCCTCTTAGCAGTCGTCATGTTAGGGTCCATGTTTGTCCACCAAGTGTACTGAGTACCTTCAAGGTATGAGATGTGGGTTTTGTTTCAGACTCTCTGCTATGTTGAAAGCAAAGGAAGACAGGGAGAGAAACAGCCCTGAGGTAGGGTCCCAGGCATCTGCCAAGGAAGGGCTTCAACGGGGACCTGGAACCAGGTCATGAGTGTCCTATTAGCTTTTCCTCTCCAGGTGACATCCTGCTAATGAGGGGCAGAAGTAGTCCTCTCCTTTCCTTCTAAATTACTGCTTCTTCATTTTCTTGAGAGGGTGAGAGGCCAGGAAAAGCACATGAACCTCCGGCCTCTCATAGAACACACGAACATTCATACAGCTTTCTGCACACAAGCCCGAGGTGCACTGGCTCCCTGACGTCCATGCCTGGACCCTGTGTTTCTGGCCTGCTCCGGTCACCAACTGGCTTGCTCTACATGAAACTCCAAGGAGACTTCTCCCTATATGTAGGCGAGGGGATGCCTGGCAGCAGAGGAGGTCTGTTCCAAGCACGTCCCCTCTGCTGTCCTTGGATCGCAGTTCCTTTGGGCAAAACAGGTGGGAGAAGTCAGCTCTGGGAGGTGCCCAGGTACACCACGGTTCACCCTTGCCGGGCTGCTTCCAGGGGCAGAACAGATGGCAAGGGGGACAGAGGGCTGCTTGGTGCTCCATCAGCCTCCCGGGAAGGAAATTTCCCACACTGGTTCCTCGCAGCCCCCTAAACCTGGTGAGCATTTTATTTCACCAAAACTACAGCCCTCCTGGCTACATAAACCCCGGAGCTCTGGCGATTCCCTCGGGCCCTTGATTTGTTTCAGCTTCCTTTCCTCTGCCATGCACGAGATGGGTGGTTTCAGTATCACTGAGGACCTCAAAGGGATGGAGCAACACATCTGAAGATCACTGTCCTGTGAACAGCCAGACCATAAGGAGAAAACATGGTCTTCTCCTTTCCTCTTGCCCTCCATTTCTGCTTTGGTCCCTTCCTTGGCTGTGGACTAGTGATTTTAGAAGTTCAAGGTGGGGAATGGTGGATGAGGGGTGGGAGGAGGGACAGATTAGAATGAAGGCGTTTCCAAGGTGGCCCTAAGAACCCTGCCAGGTGATTCTCTGGTCTGCCCAGCTCAGGTCTGAAGGTCAATTTCCCCTTTTGTTTTCTCTCTTACTTTCTCCTCTTTATTCTGGGCCACCTACTTCTGGGGCAGATTGGGTAGAAAGCAGACAACTCTGGGTGGCTCCAAAGTAGGGCAATGCCTAGAGAGATGAGATTCATGTCTTAAATCAGCTGGAATAGAGCTATTAAAAAGAGGAAGAATAAATAAAGTCATATTTTAAAAATGAGCCAGATTGCCGACACCCTTACTCAGAGGTGGAAAAAAGGTAGATCATCTCAAACCATCCAGCTAGATGGAAGGAAACTATTCAGCCTCTCTGAGGCACAGGTTGGTGTCTTGATGTCCGCCCTCTGTAATCATCAGGGGCCTGGACCCTGGAACTGACGGGATGACCCCTGCCTTTGCTGACACACAGCCTTACTAGTCCCAGAATCTGGGACAGAACAAAGGGGGCAGTGAAAGAAAAATACCCCTCTGAAAACAGAGTCTCACCCCTTGAAGGGGACTTAAGACTTAAACTGTCAAATCCACCATTCTTTTTTCCCCAAAAAGAAAAATAAGAACAACAATACCTCCCTGGCTTATCCCCAAACGCCTGCCTTGATCTGTTTCCCACGGTTTTCATGTGTGTGGCTTCTCTTGTAAGGTTCTTGCTACAGACACTGGGGATCCAGAAAGACTGAACAGTTGCAGCTAGCGCTGACAGAAAGGCCATGTGCCATCAAAAGTCAAGACATATAAGCCCATAAAAGTGACAGTGCTTTCCATGGAATGTCATTAGAGGACACGATTTGCTGCCAGTAAATGCCAAGATCAAGGGCTTGATATATTGGTGACTCTCCGTGACCTGCGTCACCTTGCTTGTTAGGACACGAACGTCCACCTGTGGGTCACTGAGTGAGCAGCGAGTGTGAAAACGGTCTTGACTGACTCCCTTCTACCCCTGCACTTGTTCGTTGTTCTTCACTGAAAACTCACGAGTGTCTCAGAGCACAAGAGGAAGCCCAGGTTCACACGGGAGAAAACAGGCTCACAATGCCAAGGCAAGCCAACAAATCAAACTTCTCCGAACTGAAAAAAATCCCTGGAGTTAGAGGGGATCATGTGGGAGGTTGGAAGTTGGAAAGGTGGAAGCCTCGGGCTACCTGTATAGGGGACAGCTGGCTCCCAGCCAGGGGGGCTGACACCTGTGGCTGCCTGTTGGTGGCCTTTAGACACCGTGGGTCAGAACACGTTGGGGTCATTCAGCTGTTTCTCGGGGAATCTAAAACACAAGTTACTCCAGTATCCCAAACTGTTATATAAAGCTGCTTCCCCTAAACACAGGTGCCTGCTCTCTGGCTCTTTGTCCAGCCTCTTGGCTAGCAAAATCCTACTCCTCGTCCCCTGTCCCCACTGAACAGCCCTTCTGGTTCTATGTTACTAACCCATGCTCCTTCGTGTGCCCTGGAACTCTCTGGTTGGGCCCTGAGCTCCTGGAGGAAAGGCCTTCTTTCCTGGACCCCATCTTACCCCACGTTGTTAAGCCTGGGAACATAGTAAATGCTCAGTAAATATAAGTTAAATCGGAATTATTGAGTAGCAAGCACTCATCTAATAAAATAAAACCAAATAAATTAATGAATGAAGGCCTGGAGAGCTGTTAAACTCTTCCTTGCTGCGTTTATAAATTGCCAGTTGATGGTTCAGCTAGTGGATTCTGTTTTAAGGAGCATGGGTTCTAAGTGGGTGATGCACAGAGGCAGGTTAAAGGTTTAAGTCCAGAGTGCTAAGGAGGAGCTAAGACTGTCCCTCCTCTGACCCCCAAGAAGTGGCTTCTGGGTAATGTGAGGATTTTTCTTTCAGCTCTTGCCTGAGGATAACTGTCCTCAGTAGAACTTAGCTCCTACACTTATACTTTTTTTTGGATGTCTTTAGACTCCTGTTCTGCATCATATAGTGAAAGAAGACAGCTTTTTGAAAGCAAGGTAGAGTGGAAAAATATAGTTAAAACACCCAAATCTATCCCACCTATATGCAAAAGACTTTTGTCATAACTGAGGAAATTAGCAGCTGGGGTGTGTGTGTGAACGCCGTAGGGACAGCTTCTCTGCACATCTAGGCATGTACAAGGGAAGAGGTGGGGAGTCGACAACTGACTTGTACTGTACTATGAAATGAAATCCTTAGACCTCAGTTCATAAGCTCGCTGGTTTGCTGACCTAAAGCTAATTCCAGATAATGTAGATGACATTATTTGTGATTTTAATTTTTTCCCTTTCTGTGGTTTCTCATTAAGTATTCTTTCTAACCTTGTTTTTGAGCTCAACTTTTAATCTGTAAGAGACCCATAGAAGTACTGATTGTGGAGAAACCTGTGTGGGGGCAATAGGTGGGGTCAGGAAGAGGGGGACTCCATTAGGGTGTGGGAGGTGTCAGAAAAACACAAGCCAGACGTAGCTACTGTGTACAAGGCATGTGATGTTCTTGGGGTCCCGAGATCAGAAGGCACTGAGTGAGTGGAGGTCAACAGAATTCACTTGCTGAAGAACTATTTTGAGTATACTAGACGCCCACAGAGCCAGTGGTGTGAGTTCCAGCATGACATCTCCTCTCACTGCTTCTCTTTCCCACAACCCTCACGTGCCTCCTGTCTTGGTGTTGCACAGTCCAGGTGGGGGGCCAAGTCATCCGCTTCTTATGGGTGTGAGGCTCTTTCAAATGCTGGCAGAGTCAGCAGAGAACAGATACTTGACTGACTGACGTTTATGCTACCTAATTGTGATCTGGCTCCAGCGTGGAGGGGATAATGTGCACAGCTGCAGACTGACCCTAGTTCTCAGACCAGGTCTGAGAATCCCAGGTAGAGGCTGGCAGATCAGCTTGATTCAGTAGCCTCTTAGGTCTTTTAGGAGTCACATGCCTAAACCATGGATGACAAAGAGTTTTCAAATATATGAAGCGGGCTGGGGATGTTTGGTTTAAAAAACAAAGCTGAAAGGAGAAGAAACCAATGCAACGTTATACAAAACTGGGTCCTTCCCTCTCGTGGTGCGTCATTGTTCCTAAAGAAGACTAGTGCTTTCGTTTGATCACATTCCCCCATCTACCTGCCATATTTTTAAGACATGTGGACATTCTGCAAATAAATTCAGAGTCTTTGGCTTCAGAGGTCATTTCCCAAGAAAACTACACCCAAACCCGACTTTTGGTTTAGTTTTCAGATCCCAGGGCCCTCTGTTACCTGCCATCTGCAGACTCTGAGAAGAGGGCACTAGGTATAAGCAGTGTTGAAAGCACACTGTTCAGCCTGTTGGGGACTTCGCCCCGTGCAGGCCACTGGCTTTCATGGGGGAGGCAATGTCCAGGTACTACGTGAACAAGTTTGGTTTTATTTGTAACACACTAACTCTTCAAAATCATCAGAATAGAATACAGCAGTGGATGCTGAGGAAAGGAGAAACAGACTCAAGACCATCCCAATGGGAGGCAGGTGTCTGCCTTGTGTTACTAGTCACTTCCTTGGCCCGCCCCTTCTATCTCAGGTTATAACTGGTGACTGAATTACTTGCTTCTTTAGTGCTTTAATGACTTATTCTGTTTCTCACAGACTTGTACCCGGCTGCTTGATAGTTTAGAATGAACACTCCTCTGAGGTTTCCATTCTTTGCTATCCTTGAAAATCTAACTGTTCCTTTCCCAGTCCTTGGGACTTGTGCTTTAGACTTGAAGGGAAATGCATTCTTCAGAGTGGAAGATGCTACTTCCCCTTTCCCCATGGAAACTATCGGCCTAGACTGGTTAAAATCTCATGTGTCATAGCAGCGCCACATAGATTCAGTAGGTTAGATTTCTAAGGCTTGTTGCACACTGATGTGGGCATCAGAATAGCCTGGAGAGCTTTTTCATAGTGCAGATATTGAGGTGTTGATTTAGGAACTTCTAATTCATGGCTTGGAGCCAAGTTTGGGTATTCGTATGTTTAGAACATTTCATGTTTGATTTAAAAATATACTGAGACTTGAAAGTCTATGGGTTAGAGATATAGGCCTAGAGGCAAGAAGCAGAAATACTGAAAGGAATGAAAGTGAGGAGGAAGAAGGAAGATAGGAAGAAATGGCCTCAGAAAGGGCAAAGCAATTAGAGAACTTGTCTGATGGCAGGTGCACTGGGCTGGACGGTGCTTCTACCATGAAGAACAAAGCAGGAGGCTCTATTTCAGTTTTAGGTGCATGTATGTGCATGTGTGCATCCCTGGACATGCATACACATGTGCACATACGCACGTAACATGGCCATTTGAGAAAGGTGCTGGGAAAATCAGAGCGAGGCACGTCCCACCAGCCTGGGATCATTCCTTCACCTCTGACAGTTTTTCCATTCCCAGCATAAGCCGTATCACACACACCCCAGGGGACAAAGCACAACACAGCTGCTGAAAATTGGTAGTTGCAGTTGTGTGTTTCTTCCCAGTCCCCACTCTGGCTGTCACTATGACAGTATTTCTTTGGGTCACATCTGGTTGCTGGAGTATCAATGCAGCCAGATTTGCGGGAGGGAGTGATAAAGGAAGATCACAAAAATACACTGGGGCCATCAGCAAAGCAAATTATACCTATTCCCCCTACCAACACCCACCCACCCCCTACCACCCTGCCCTTAATTTGATGCTTTTCCATAGTGTCTTTTCTGAAGCAACTGAAGACACGGTTGGAAGCTTGTGGGATGACGCTCCAGAGCCTACAGCCAGAGAGACTCTGGCCCTTGGCCGGAAACTGACCTTTCTGTCTTTGGCTGGCCAGAGGAGCTGACTCAAGGAAGAAAGACCAGTTAAGGTCTTTGGGAATTTGATCTTCCTAAGTAGAAAAAATTTGCCTAAGTGTAATACATTCAGATTCTTTTCTTTGTTTTAGAAATCACACAAAACCAAGTTCTTACTGAGTGTAAGAAACCCTTCCCGATGTTTGATTTTACTTTGAGGCAGAAGCAATTCAACAGTTGCCTTCTGTTGCAAGTGTCACAACCCAACAACTCTGCTGCGGCATGGGGTATTGTTACTTACTTTAGAATTTAGTCTGTTTTCTAGACTGAGCTGCTTCCTTTTTTTTTTTTTTCTTTTTTGTTTTTAGGGGAGACTGAGCTTCTTAGATGGAGCTGGCCCCTATTGTGACTGAATGAATCGTCAGTGGCTAGGAGCACCTGTGGCATGCAAGAACACTAAATAAAGGTACCCAGACAAGCTTCAGGGAGTCATTTACAGAGAGGTACAAAGTTTAGAGCAAAGCTGGGCTTTGGCACGTCAACTACGATGTGAAAACTGGGAAGAGAGAGGTTTTGAATCATTAGGACATGGTGCTTATAAAAAATTTTAGAAGCTATGATACTGTGCATCACATCTCTGTACTGTTATGAAACTCTTCCTTCTGATTCTGGAGGAAGTCAACACCTCTCTTGGCAATGTCTCCTCTCTATCTGGCAGCTCTGCTCAGCGGGAGGCATTCACTCCCCTTTCACTCTTCCTGCTGTGAGTTTGTAGACTTGGTTCCCTGAGCCGCCTCTTTGGTTGTTTTCACAATGGCCAAATAGATTTAACTATTTGGGAAATTCTGGGAGAGATGATATTTTCAAGATTGGCAGCATGCTTTATATACCCAAATTCTGGAGAACAGCATTGGAGTCTGGCAAGTCACTTCTTATGCTGAAATAGGAGACACTACAAAGAATATATTTTTCTGGAGATTTTACAAATCAAGGACCCGACTCTGCCAGAATGGAGACAGCTCAAATATGGTGTGTGTATCTGCCAGTGGGATAGACTGTATACAAATCTGGCACTGTGAGGTCAGCAAAGTAGTGACTGCTGCTGGATAATAAGGGAGTCATCTTTAAAGCGAAAGAAAATATACTACAGTGAGTTGGCACTCAAGAGGTGCAATTCCTAAGTATACATCAGAAAACCGGCAGAGCATTTTGTTAACAGAGAAAATGATGACAATACACTTGTCTGATGGACTATTCTAATATGTTATGCTAAGACTAATACAAGCAATAAAAATATAATAGCATGCCACAGTGCTACATGATTCAATAGAAATGGTTTCTTTATAGAGGTTCTTTTTAGAAGACCAGGACTGATTTTTCTATTTAGCCCCAGGAATTCATCATTTGACCCTGTACCCTCTTTTGGGGAAGGAGGCAGGAAAAAGGTATGGGCCGAAGGGACTCTCCAGCAGGACAAGAGTTGATCATAATCCTCATGCCAGGTATGGCCAGGCCAGCACATTCACGGGGCACTGACTGTGCACCATTGTTGCACACTATGGTTGGACAAACTAAACATGATATTTGAGGGGTGGGCAGGGTGGGAACTCATTAGGGTAAACGTCTTATAGACCTGTTATAGACCTGTTGTAGACCATCCACCATCCCCTTGTGTGTGGACCCCCGCCCCCAACATCATGGGGTAGAGGAAAAGGGAGTTTGAAGGAAGGGCCCGGGCCTCCATGCTCTGCACTGAGAGGCACCCGAGCTACGCACCCAGTACAGCACGTCGGTCCAGCCCTCCATGGTGATGCACTGGAACACTGTGAGCATGGCGAAGGCGAAGTTGTCGAAGTTGGTGATGCCATGCTTGGGCCCGTCCCACCCGGGCCTGCATACCGTGCCGTTCTGGCATTGTCGCCCGTGGCCACTCTCAAGAGCACAAGGGGAAGGGTCCTCTTCTGCTGGGACGTCTCCATGGTCAGGGCAAAGAGGACAGGTAAACAGAAGGGAGGGAGGGGAAGAGATGGGCAGAGAAAGAAGCAAGAAGTTAGAGAGAAAAATGACAGGATGAGATCAGTGGGACAGCCATACCAGCAATCACATGCAAAACAAGTGTAGCTCGTCCCCCATATACGAATTAAACAACACGTGGGCTTAGGTGTTCATCAGTTGAAAAGTTCAGAGTCTTCAACTAAGACCACAGGGCTAGCGCCCATTCTGCTGTGCACCATCAGCATCACAGTCAAGTGGCCCATCAAAAAATAATGACAGCCATTTCAAGTGGAAACTTCTAGAAAACAACAGAGACACACCCTTTCTTCTCTCCTCCTCTGCCTTCCCGTCCCCTCCCCTCCTCTCTTTTCCTCCCGTTCTCTTTCTCTTGCACAGCTTTATTGAAATAAAATTTACATGCTTTAGAATTCATCAATGTAAATGTATGACTCAATTATTTTTAGTAAATGTACACAGTTGTGCAGCCCTCACCACGATCCGTTTTTAAACAATCTCCCCCTTCCCGTGTGCTTGTTTGCAGTCAGTCCTTGCTCCTACCCTCAGCCCCTAACAACCTGATCTGCTTTCTATTTTCATAGCTTTGTTTTTCCTCAAAATTTCATATAAATAAAATAATACACAGCATGGCTTTTCACGTCCCTCTTCTCTCACTTTGTAGAACCTGTTTGTAGTTCATCGAGGTTGTTGCATATTTCAACTCTTGTTCTTTCTTACTTCTGAGCAGGATGTTTCACTGTTCGTCTGTCCCTTCACTGGCGGATGGACATTTGGATTATTTCCGGGTTTGGGCTGTGGCCGACTTACTCTTGGTCGGCTTGTTTGTGGTCTCTGAAGACCGAGGTGAGTCACGTGCGTACTGAGCTGCCTGAGGGACTGACACCGTTGACACCACTGTTTCCTGACTCCAGGGCCTGAACCCAGGAGGGCCCCATATTAAGGCAGCTGAACTGAACTGGGCTCTGGTCATAATTTTTTGTGACTTTTGAAGTTGTGAAATTCTGAGATTTGGGTATGAGGCTCTAAAAAGGAGAGAGGAACTAAAAGGTGAATTCCAAACCTAAATAAAACATTAAAAAGAGCAGAGCACCTAGAGAATTGAGAGTTGAGAGACTGGAAAACCGAGAACCAAATAGATCATAAATTCTCTTTGGTTCTCACTCATTCTAGAAATAGCTTTCTAGAGTGACATGTTCTGTCACTGGGATGAACTCTGGGATGATATGAAAAAGGGTAAAAAAAAAAAAAGAGAGAACGTAGGAAAAAAGTGGAAACTTGCAGTTTTTCCTCCTGTTTTGCTTCTCTACGGCCTAAAGATCCTGCTAATCCTCACGCTGCGATGGCAAATGTGACAGCTTCCAGCATCCTCAGCTCCTAGGACAGCAGCAAGAAACGAGGGGGAAGGCTGCCAAAAGTGAGTTCTAAGTGTCCATGAGGAAGGGAAACATACTTGGGATTTTACGAAGACGTGTTAAAAAGAAAATGGCATCAAGGGAAAGTGATCTCATGAATAAAAGGAAAGGGATGCGACTCAAAAAGATTGTCCGCAGGCTCAAGTGCTGCTCTGCTATTTTAAATCTGTTTTAAACAACAATAAAAAAGATTGGAGAACAATTAAGAAGCGGCGATGATCCGGTAAAAATAGGTATCTATAAAAAGCACTAAAGGGAACACTTGAAAAATGTGAACACACACAAATCAGCAGGTCCTAGTGATATGTACTTTAGGGTGAGGGGAAACTGGCTTAAACATGAGAACATATTGGCTTTCTTTTGCGGATTCCTGATGTCCGAGGGAGGAAAGCAAGAACATGAGCAATGGAGGCTTTACCTTTTAACACCGAAATGGACAGAGGTAGAGTCAATCTAGAATATCCAAATTAAGTTTTTGATAAAATAACAGAGGCAAAGATTAGGAGAGAT
The DNA here is from genome assembly GCA_004026905.1 of Hystrix cristata. Classification (NCBI taxonomy): domain Eukaryota; kingdom Metazoa; phylum Chordata; class Mammalia; order Rodentia; family Hystricidae; genus Hystrix; species Hystrix cristata. The sequence continues at coordinate 40,491 of PVJO010002991.1, forward strand.
GTGGCAACGCAGTTAATATCAGCAAGAACTGAAATCCTGGGAGAGCTCCAGGTGGGAGTTCCAAGGAGAAATTGCCAAAGACAAAATCAATTACTTTTTAGGCTCCAACTTTCCGGAGTGAATACAATGAGGGCGATTTCGTGGCTAGATCTTAGCCAACCTAATCTCTGCATGTCTCAGGGGTAATTGTGCCAGGGAGAGCTATTCAGAATGACCTGGCTCTGAGAACCTGCAGACAGATGGGACAACCAGGAACAAAAGGTATCAGCATATGGTGATGTATCTGTTGAGGACCGAGAGAGCGCCTTGGCCTTGCCTTGGAGTAGGGGAAAAGCACCACCTCAGAGACTGTCTCCGCTGGGGACTGCCCCCGGAAAGGGCTGCTCAGAGGCCGAATGATGGCTCACCTGGCCCACCCATGGCTGTCACACATGGATTTTACAATGTGCCTCAAAATCCATTGTATTCTAATATCTAGAGGTACATGAAAATTGGTCTGTGAAGTAGTATCAAAGGGTCAAAATAATTCGATAGAAATCCCATTAAAAATTGTAACAAGAACACACAAAATACTTCTGTATAGTCTAAATATGCAGAGAATATAGCGATTCGATACAAAGTCTGAAATCTAAAACCAAGCAGAACATGGAAACAAAAAACACTCATTTCAAAGGTTTACAAAACTCTGAAACACACTGGGATGGTTCCAAAGAATGCAGATTTTGGTCGTCCGTGCTACAGATGTATTGAGTTTGTCCAGATTCCTGCACATCTCTTCCTCCTCGCCAGGGTTAGTCACAGTGTGGGCGGACAAGGCCCTGGTGACAGTGGTATTGTTCTTGGTCGAGAGTGATGGAGTGGGTCTCTGGATTGTCATCAGATAACAAGTGTAGGAAGAAAGAGGTAGGTGAGCTGATCACAGAGTGTTTGAGAGGACAGCTTCTGTAGCTAAGTGTCTTCGGCCCCGTTCCCAGCAGGGATTCTGGCTCCACACACAAGAGCGAGGTTCCCTTCCTGGTGGAACCTGGCGTGGCTCCTCTCCTGGGGATATGTCTCTTACTGTCCTCTGATACTCCAGTTCATGGTCATTTATACTACAGGCACCCATGTCTCTTCTGAACTTGTGGGATAAAAACAAAACCCATCACACAAACAATCTGATGTGTCTTATGAAAGCAAGTGGACTTTTCTTGGTTGTGTTTACTAATGAGGATAATATGATCCTAAATTGGCCACTCCAACAGATGAGATCATGCATGGTCTTTATCTTAAAAGCAGGGGGGGCTATTAAAGTAGTCACTGGACTCCACGGCTGTGTCTATGGGAGACGAGTCCGTGCTGTGTTTTCTTTGTCTATGACATCTGCCATTTTCTTGCCTTATGAGGCCACTGAGGCTTGATAACAAAGCCAGGTGGTTTCTAACGATTATTCATGGCTGCTTATTTTTAGAGGACCTGCAGGATTCTCACCACCAGTAGAAAACATACTTTTGCTACTTTTCCATTAGGATAATAGAAAAGACCAGCAGTTCTCCTTGGTTTCGTCTGCACATGCACATTCACGTGTTGGAAGGGTTGCCATCTTTGGCTCTGTGGCAGAATTTCACTGTTTTGCTCTTCCCTATTTGGTTGATGAGGATCTCACCCTCTAGCATGGCCAAACTGAAGGGAAATTTTGAGGATTCCATATCTCTCTGACTGTCTGAGGAATTGGGTCAAATGGGTCATTAATCAATTCGATACAACTGCATAAACTTTAGACGCCACTACTGTCAGTTCTCAAGGAGGTCTGAGAATGGAGTGCCGACAAAGTCACATCATTAACACCCATCTATGGCTCAGGAGTAGTTACAGAGAGAACTGAGGAACATGAAGGATTTGAATTAGAGGGGAAATATTATTCATTATATTGCTTGGTATTTCTTTAAGCAAGGTTGAAATCTCAGAATTTTAGATGAAGGCAAGAGTTTTTTTCCAATTAAAAAAATTATATATTTTAAAACATGATAATTTATGCTATACAATTATGGCCCAAGTAATTAGGAAATTCTCTTGAGAGTGAACAGTCTCCTCTTAAACAGCTACTCTGTAAAAAAAAAAAAACAAAAAAAAACTGGGTGATTCTTTGGCTACAGATTTATAGGTCTTGCTTGATTTTTAGGACTATGACCAGGCGCAGTGACCCTGCAACCTTGCAAATACCAAACCATTCCACCCAGTCAACCCAGACCATGCACACCAGTTGTGGTGGACCTAATATGGTCAGCGTGAGCCAGAATGCCCAGCTGGACTGAGTTGATGTGATGCTGGGCATATGACATCCACCTGAGGACTGTTGCCGATGCAACATAAGACAGAGTGGGAGCGGTAGCTAGTTGGCGGGCTGTTTTCCAGGAGAAGCTCTGCTGCGGTTGGTTCTTCCGAAAGGAACTCGGCTGTTCTCATCAAGGAAGGAGCTCGGGGCCTTGCTGTCCTCGAGGATGGCTGCTGTTGCTTCGGAGGAGCTCTAGTTGTCATCTCTGCTGCGAGCAGCGTATCCTGGCTCCAGCCATCATGTGCAGATACGGACGTACATGGGACAGTGCTGTGGGCTCCCAGCCCTCAATTGGATCTTTTGGGTTTCCAGTGCCTAGATGGACATTCGGCACCTTCTGCATTTGGCTTCTGGGTGAATATTGTAATCTGTAAATGTCCTTCATTAAATCTGCTCTCTTAAGACCATTGGCTCTGAAAATCTAACTAACACACCAGTTTGTCTATTTTGGTTTCTGAATGTGAATTATCCATTTTGCTTTTTCTTGTACAGATACTCTCCAACCTCACTCCCCAAAGCAAGAGAAGCCGTATTTAATGTAATGCCTGGGCTGAATGAGAAGACGCAGTATAAATGCAGATAGGAAAGGTATTCTTTAACGTTCCAGACAGACGCCCTCCCCTCCTCCAACAAGATGCCCAAAACTAAGACGACAGACCTTGCTTGGAAAAAAAAAAAAACCCCAAAACAAACAAACATAAATTTAACACTGCTAATCTCTTTAGGTGGGGGATTTTTTTCTCAGCAAGCTTTTGTGTTAAACTGCTCTGTATGTCTGTTTAAAAGCTTTGTCAATTTCTGCTTAAATGGTTTTGTTTAAAGATCAAACCAAGATGTTAGGAATTTAAGACAGCAGTTTGTAGCATATATCCTGCAAGTCCAAACTCTGGTCCACTCAAGGGAGCGCTTAATGACCCGGCATCTCTTGGTGAATGCATTGATTTGCAGAAGAAGGCGAAGAGGGGAGCCCCAGAGAAGAGTGGACCGATAACTGTGAGATGGATCTAAACCTTTCCCTTGAGAAGAAGTTTGCCTCCTGGTATAGGCGGTGATGCTACACCTGCCCTTTCGGCCATCTCAGGATGGGGCTCAGGGCACCCTGCCTATGGATGAAGAAGACAACATTAACTACAGAGCATCCAGGGTCATCCCCAAGAAGGGGATGGGCCTCAGGGTGTGACAGGAGATAGCACGCTGGCTTCTTGAAAGGGCTTCTGACAGCGAGCCACAGTGGTGTACTGATGTTGCAGATGTGCACGCCGCTAGGTCACTAGGTTAGAACTGAATCTTCTGATAGTCAGGGTCAGCTCCAAAAGCGAGAGGCTTCTTAATTCATTGACTGTTTGTATCTTGTATAGTTCTGTAGTGTTTAGTAGTGTTGGACCAAGCCAGCATTTGACTGCTTTAACTGAGATCTGTTTTAATGGAAACAGAAATTAGAACGAGAGGAAAAGAACACTCATCCTCACCTCTTATTCAGCCACGTATGGAAACATGGGCCTTTGGATGAAGGGACCTCACTGGGCTCTACTGGCAGTATATCCAGCTGCTCAGGGAAACAGCCACAGCAAACAAACAGGCTTTCGGGAGCCTTGTACCCAGAACCCTCCTCTTACCTGCGATGCCCTCCTGGTTGTAGCATGTTTTGTGCATCTTCCCCATGAAGAGCTCCAGGCCGATGATCGCATAGATGATGATGACAAACAGCACGAGCAGGGCGATGTGCAGCAGGGGCACCATGGCCTTGATGATGGAGTTCAGGACCACCTGGAGACCTATGATGACAGTCATCAACAGTCACAGCAGCAAGAACTTACTGACCCAGAATGCTATGGAAGCCACACTGACATAATCTCATGCACTCTTTTTCGCAACTCTAGGTGTGGGTATCAAGTGCCCCATTTTTAGATGCAGAAACAGAAGCTTAAGGTTATACAGTCAGTATACAGTATACAGTGAGTGACACAGTGGTGATCTAAATCCAGGTTGGCCTGACTCCAAATCTACCTTGGAGGCCCAGCCAAACAAAAGGTCAGGCAGTTGCTATATTTCCAATGTGTTGTCTTCATAACTATCATTTTCTTGTTTTGTTTTGTTTTGTTGAGACAAGGTCTCACTTGTAGTTGTAGGCTGGCTTTGAACTCACTGTGCAGCCCAAGCTGGTCTTGAACCACTGATGATCCTCCTACCTTAGCCCCCATGCCTGGCTACTATCTGATTTTTTAATATCCCGTTTTAGAGACAACATAGAGCAAAGTTTGCTCCTAGAGCAGAGTTCAGTACAGAGAGAACTCGCTCTGAGTAGAGATAGCCATGCAGGTACTTGCTTCTTCAGTGGGATGCAGGAACTTGCTTCTTGGAGTGGGATGACTACACCCTTTGGCTGTACTGGCTGCTATAAAACAGGGACTGCCCTGGTTGACAGGTATCCAGGAGCATAGGACTTCTGGTGCCAAAACTGATGCACCACCAGGACCTAGCTGGATGTCACGACCTTCTAGCCTGGGTGAGGAAAGAGCTCCGAAGGCTCTCCCAGGGACTGAGTGGACTGCTCTTCCCTACAGAGTCCTGCCAGGCACATTATGCTTTCCATTCGAAGCCACACAGAAAGGGACTTCCTGTTTAATGGGCGTGGCACTTCAATTTGGGAAGATGATGGCCTGGAGATGGATGGTGGTGATCGGTGCACAACAATATGAATATATTAGTGTCACTGAATCGTACACATAAAAATGTTTAAAATCATGAACTTTGTTAGAACATTTTACCATCATAAAAAAAATTGTTTTTTGGAAAGGACCCAGATCTCATTAAAGGAAAAAAGGGATAAAATGAAAGCCCCCCAGAGCACATGGGTCTTGTCAGTGTATCCAGAGGTTTTTACTGTTGTCTGGTGGGGAGAAGGGTTCCATAAATAACACACTCAAAATACTACTCTTTTAAAGAGGATGTTGCAGGGCTTCATTTGCAAATGGCGAGAAGGTGGTTACCAGCAAATCATACCCAGATTGCATCTAGCCCCTGGATGGTCACCTGGGAGCTTTCTGCCAGAAAGACGTAAACCAAGTCTTCACAGTCTTGGAGAGAAGGAAGGAGTGCACAGCTCCTTCTTCCTTCCGTCTAGGCCAGATGTGCAGAAATCATCCTGTGGGCCACCTCTGGCACACACACGATAGGATACCCATCTTTCTGTCGCACACATAGGTCACTCTGGTGATTCTTCCTAACTTCCCCAGCTCCCCTATGTTCCCTCCTCCCAGTCACAGAGGCCCTTCTACCTTTCTGGAAGCTCCATCTTTGCATTTATCCTCTGCCCTCTCTACTGAGTAAACCAAGGCTGCATCATCCGCAGCCTGACCCCAAAGCAGTCCCCATTTCTCTGGGCCCTGGTGGAGTGATTTTCACAAGGCTCATTAGAAGAATTCTCCCCAGCTATTAAGCCAAGCTGGGGAGAGAAGAAAAAAAAAAAAGAGAGAAAAGCTGGAATAATTTTACCTGTGAATTAATGAGAGTGCTTTGCAGCCTCCCATTAGAACAAGATGTTTTCAGATCCAAATGATTCCATTACTTAGCAAGTTGTACACACATTAGTGTTAAAGTATGCGAAGCCATGAAGAAAGTTGGGAGGCAAAGCAACTTTCAGAGACTCCTCACAGGATGGGGAGGGAGCCCCCACACCTTCTGCATGTGCCATCCATGAGCAGGCGGTCATGTTAAGCCTTCGGCGCCACAGGCTCAAAGGGCGAGAGATGGGGGTCAGGGGCGACAAAGGAGACATGGCTAAGGAGCCCTCGTCCTCCAGGCTGCAGCCAGAGGGGCTGGTCAGAAGGCCATCTCAAGGCCTTGGAAACCTTTAATGGCCTCTGGTACTCCCAGGATAAAGACAAGGATCCTCTTGTGCCCCCCAAAGCCTGTAAAGTTAGCCCTGCCCACCTCTCCACTCCCTCCTGGCTCTGCCCCTCTCCCAGGTTCCAGTCAAAGAGAGCTTCTTTTAGATTCAAATATGCTCTAGAGTCACATGACACAGAGCGATACTTTGGTTAATGAATCACATGTACACGATGGTTCCACGTGGAGCTGAAAAACTCCTACCATCTAGTGATACTGAAGTTGTCACAACATCATTGCACAACTCATGTGTCTGTGGTGACGATAGTGAAAACACACCTACTATGCTAATCGTATGAAACTATGCACCTACAATTAAGAATAGCACAAAATACTTGCTAATGTTAATGAATGTCTATGTGACTGGTTTATGCATTTACTACAGAGTGCACTCCTACTTGTAAAAACAGTCTGCCCTGTGACGCTGGCGGTAGCCTCTTCCCTGCATCTTGTGTTCACCAGATCTCTTGGCTGCATCGAGAGGCCGCATCGAGTGATTGAGCCATGCAGTCTAGGTGTGTGCGCACTTCAGGATGTCCATGTCACAAAGACATCAGCCAAGTTCATCTCTCAGAAGGCAGCCTCACGGGTAAGTGAGGTACAACTTTACGTCCTCCCCGCACAGGTCTGCCACAATGCTGCTCCCTCTGTCCAGAACATGTTTCCCCGATTCCCTCGTCTGCATCCTCCAGCTCTCAGCTCCTGCATCTCTCTTCCTAGGCTTCCTTCCCTAAACTCCCAGACTGGAAACGTTGCCTTGGTTATAGATCTCCTCAGGACGCTCCCTCTCCTTTGGTGCATCCATCTTGGTTTGAAACGGTATGTTTATTAAAGTGACCCCAAAACATTTACTCTATCCCTCATGTGAGGCTGAGTTTCGTGAAGACAGGGACTGGGCCTGCTCTTCTCACTGTTTCATCACTGAGGACTGCTGGATGCAGAGCATCTTGCCGGCACTCAGTAGTTTTTGAAGCAGTGAGAGACTCATCACCTATATCAATACTATCGCTACTGCAGAGTGTCAGTGGGCTTTGCTGTGGCGGAATCTGACCTGGAGACCAGTGGAGAATGGACTTTGGATCCTTCAGGGTAGGGCACAGGCAATGAGCAGGCCATGAAGAGGCCAAATAAAAGTCAAAGCAGCCTGTGGGCCTTGCCCCAGCTGTCAGCTACACCATCAGAGCTCCCACATGGTGCCCTGCTTCGCATGTCTGCGTCTCTTTTGGCGGCCACATCACCCACCTGAGCACCAGGACAAATAAACAGATTCTCTGAGCTCCTCCCTCCAATCAGTTTCCAAGTCCTGCCGGCTTGATTTTGAACTATCTTTAGATATGCATAAATTATTTTCACTATATAAATAATACATGCTAATTATAGAGAAACTAGACAATCCTTATTAAAGCAAAATTAGAAAATACAGGGAAGCAAAAAGCAAATGGCAATCACTCATTGTCTCACTGTCCAGAGATAACATCTGTTAGCCTTTTGGTATATATTTTGGACATTCTGGTACGTGACTTGCTTTCCCTCCCTCTCCGCTTTTGGTTTCTGCCATTTGGTGAACTGGCCTCTCTGCTTTCAGGTTTGCCCAGTCTTCCAGCTGCATTTAGATCACTTTTACTAAAGGACACATGGGCACAGTCGTCACTTCTGCAAGTGCTCCAGTGATTCCCTATCATCTCAGGTCAAACTCGTCTCCTTCTCCCGTTTGATCTCCCATTCCCAGTGTGCACCTTACACGCCGGCAAACAGCTGACCATCTGGAGGTGTCTGGCTTCCAGCCTCTGCATCTCAGTGCACTGGTCTCCCTGCCTGAAATGCTACCCGCCTGCTGGGAGCTCCTAGAGTCCCACCATATCTTCTTGTCTTTGTGGCTTAGGCATGCACTGGGACTCGACACGCATGGAGCAGAGCCACGTGCGAGCACAGGGTGCATTGGGAAGACAGAAACCACAATCATGAAGGAGTTGGAAACCACATCACTCAAAGATCATTAGATCAAAGATCAGGGAAAGACAAGATTTGTGGCGCAGGGAAGCTCATACTAATGATTTTCACATGATCTGAACTGCTATTTTGAGGAAGATGACTTCTGTATGACCTAGGGGTGGGACTAAAACCAACTAGGAAAGAATCCAGGAAAGATTTAAATTCAACTCAAATAAAAGTATTCTAAGAAACAGACCTACCCGAAGGCGGATGGGTGTTTCAGAGATAGTGGCTTCCCCATCCTCAGTGGTATTCATGCACCAAGTGAACAAGCTCTTGGGCAGGGACGCGGTGATGATTTAGGAGTGCTCTGGGACACCAGAGCCCCCTGGAAACTCACTAACGTGTCCTGAAGACTCATCATGGACCAGGTCCAGCCGTCAACACTCAATTTGGATTGTCCTATTTCTCCTGTCAACAACCCTCAAAGTAGTAGTACTACTAACTACAGTTTACAGATGTGAAAAGTGAGTCTAGAGCGGTGAAGTGACCTGTTTACAGGTGCACAGCTGCTGAGCGATGGCACAGGGATTAGTGCCAAGAAGCCAGGCTCCACAGCTTGTGGGCTATAAAACTGCGCTAAGTGCCTCCCCCGGGCTGTCGGATTAGGGCTGTCAGCCTTTGGGAACTGTGCCCGTAAAGCATAACCCATGCTTCCAGCATCTGCTGAGAAGTGGAAAGAACTAGTACCGCTGGGATGGCACAAGCCAGGTTGGTGTGTGAAGGCACAGGGCCAAAATCCCTTCTCTCCATCCCTCATGCACAGCTTGGCTTTTGGGGCCTGGATGTTTACTAGATTCTTCTTGGGGTGAACTACAGTTATCTAAGAAACAGCTCCTAGCCCATGTTTTAAAATGGAAACACATCATTTTTCTACTTAGGTGTTCTTTCCAGATAGGCCATGCTTGTGGCTTATAAGCAATTTCTGACCCTTCTTTGGGGCCACCTGCCCATATTGGGGGAAGAAAGTTAACCCTTGATAATCACGGTGAAGCCACTGCTATGAAATGCCCTGTGAAGACAAGGTCATAGGATCACAGATGAGACAGGCCTATTTTCCTAGCCCTAAATCATGGTATGAGATATGACAAATGTAGGGACAATAGGAAAGAATATTTGATATGAAAATGATTCCTGGAAAATTTGGAACATACAGTTCCCCACAGGGATCAAAAACATACAGTTTAGAAATCTAGTCTTTGCCAGTTAGCAATTTGTCAGGTGACCTCTTTTTGATGTAGGAAAAACCCTCAAGATGCCTGGTTGCCAAGAAGAATACCTTCCAGGGAGACCAGGCTACTGTGGCTTGTATCTAGATGTCCTGCCAAAGACTCTTCTGCTCATAGGTGGGGCTTTGGGGAGGTGGCTGGATCAAGGGTGTGTGATGCTGGATTAAGGGTGTGTGATAACTAAATTGGTTTAGCATGGATCTGGACAATGGGAAAGGCCATCCTAGGTATGGGGGGCACCACCCAAAAGGCGTGTAGCCTGGATGGGCTAAAAGGGAGAGGGAGGCTTGCTGCTTGCCACATCATGGACTGTTTCTCCTCTGCGATGCCCTTCTGCCATGCTGCCCTGCCTTGGAGCCAGCTGACTATGGAAACCTCTACAAACTGTGAGCTGAAATAAACTTTTCCTCCTTTAACTTTCAGTGTTGAGTATTTTGTCCTAGCAACGAGAAAAGTAACTAAGACACAGGCTTTGGGAGGTGGCATGAATATATGCTGGGAGGAGGAGGAGGGTGGTGATGGATTTATCAGGCATTATGTTGCTGCGAGGCTCTGGACAGAGATGCTTGCACTTCCTCTGGAGTCCAATGTGAAAGTTGTATGTTTGAAAAGGTTGAGAGGATCTGTGTACATAAACCATCCTATCTTTTCTTAAACGATGAAGACAAACTAATTATGGAAGGCAAATGTGGCACCTTGGATTAAGGTACTGTTGAGATTAGCCTGCAGATGCTGGGCTGGCTACAGCTTATGTTCCACGACTCTTGCAAAGAGTCCACTGATGCATACAAGGCTGAGGACAGAGCATACGCTTTTGCTTTATAAAAGAGCATCTTGCCAAGCCTTGCTTTGGTGACAAATTACTCCTCAGGGGTAATATCAAGAAGGAGTTTGAAAATAACTTTATGAGCCAGAGCCTGAGGAAGGAGGAAAATGAAAACCTACTGAGGCTAAGAGGTAATGCGTAGAAGTGTCATCTGCTCCAGAGCTAGATGTAAGGGCTCTGTTCTTTCTGCACAAAATCTCCCCATGCTACCCCATGAACTCATATTTGAAGTTATTTTGGTGTCAGATGGGAGGGGGAAAAAAGAAAAAAATCATTGGAAGACCCCCAAATTGGAGATCTTTGCTAATGTTACTTGACTTCATTGTTCAGACTTCATGTTGACTCATACCTTTTTTTTGTTAGGGGCTAGGAATGAATACTTCATGTTCCCAACTATTCAGGCTCAATAATTTCAGCCCAACCTTAGGAAAGCAACAAAAATGACCAAAGGGGCTTGGTGACAGAAGCCACAAGGAAACGATGCTAAGAATCATTGAAGTAGAAAAGACAAGTGTGGGTTCAGCACGATGATACGTGTGGTTTATATTTAGATGTGCCCCTAAAGCCTCATGTACTCACAGGTGGGGCTTTTGGGAGGTGACTGAACCACGGGTGTGTGAAACTCATCAGTGGATTTGCCAACTGATAAGTTTATAGTTAAATGTGATTTTTGGGAGGTGAAGTCTGGTTGAAGGAGGTGGGTACTGGGGGTGTGGACCAGAAGGGTCTGTCTCTTTCTCTCCTTCCTTTATCTCTGTTTCTACTTCTTGTCTGCCACACCATGAAACTGTTTCTACTCTGTCATGCTGCCCTGCTATGGAGTCTGCCGACTATGGATTGAAACCTCTATAAACTGTGAGCCAAAGTAAACCTTTCCTCCTTTAACTTGTTGGTGTTGGGTATTTTGTCCTAGCGATGAGAAAAGTAACTAAGACACAATCCAACTGAACACAAAGTTGTGGCACCCTGTGAGAGGTAACCAGCACAGAAAGCCTCAAGGAAAATACACACCCAGTTCACCTCAAACTTGAAAAACATTCTTCTAACTGTGACGTCCCCTCAATGGGTGCAAGCCAGGCCCATAGAGGAGCTGCTTACTCGGTCCCTGCTGTGGCTCAGAGCACCTATGCAGAAGTCACATCCCCATCCAGAACTGGGCAGGAGTCAGGACCTGTCTATCTACCTAAGGCTCACCCCTGGGGTGTAAATGTAATGTAAACCAGCCACTCCATTCTCTCAGAATGAAGCAGAAAACCGTACTGTTTAAGCCAGAGATCTGATTAGCTGCATGGTGGTTGACTAAGAGGTTAACCTCACCAAATTGAGTAAAGACTTCCATGTTTCCCAACAAGCTTTTAACCAAATTCCAACAAAATGAGAGTCACTGGATGGTGAGCAAATTCTAAGCTTCCTCATGAACTCTGAAGCTCAAAAACAGAAGCCACACGGAAGGGACAGATTTCCTTTAAAACAGAGGTGTTCAAGGACAGTGTACTACCCTTCTCTGTCCACCAAGTCCGTGCTGCCTCTGGACCTGTCACCATCAGCGTGGGACCCTGACTTCAAGGAAGAGCAGATAAGGCACCAATCTCTCCCAGGGGGCGGGGTGGGGGCTGGAATGAGACTTTACATCTCCAGCTACATCCTTGCTCCAGGAAAATACTGTTGGTGGGGCTCTCCCTTCCCTAATGGAGAGAAGCAGGAATATCTAGACTGCAGGAAGTTCATCCCCAAGGGGCATGGTTGCCTTTCTCCAGGCTCCCATGAACAGCTCTGCCGCGCCTCACCTGTGACCCCTGGATACCTGTGAGGCCCTTGAAGACTGCTCTGGAAGATGGGAGAGAAAGACCTGTGCAGTGGTTGAAGAGCCGAATGACCCCAGTGAATCCTAGCTCTACACTTCTCAGACACATGTCCTTGGGCAAGCGATTTGACCTCGTCTTAAAGTAGGGATAATAACAGTGCCTGCCTCATAAAATTGCTGTAAGGCTCGAACCAGTTCATTCATGTTAAGTGCTCAGAGTGTCTGGCCCACGGTGAATTCTTCTTCAGCGACCATTGTCGTCATGAGTGTGACCAGGCTCCCAGCTGGAACCTTTCAGGGTAGAGCTGCCCGCCTATCCCCTGCGATCTTGTTAAAGTGCAGATTCAGATCCAGTCCCTCTGGGGTGGGTGTGTTTTTCATTTCTAACCACATGTTCATCTTCTTAACTTTGAAACAAGGCCCCAGAGCAGCCAGTCAGCCGAGAGACTCAGCAGTATCGTCCAGCCTTGCTGGTGTTCTGAGATGCAGGGTACACAGTGATCCTGGCCACCTCACCCTCTCAGGGAATCTGTAATCAGAAAAGCACTGACGCCAATGTTGGGTCCAGAAAACACTCACACTAAATGGCATGCCCATAAGATAGGGTTATTTATTAAAATTTTCATATGTTTATTTTATTATGAACATATGATCATTGCAGATGGCAAGACAAGGAGACGTACACCTCTGCTGCACACCTGGGAGTATAAATGATGCTGGCTGCTCCTTCCAGCAGCCATAAAAGCTATTCGCCAGAGTTATGGAGGACCCTGGCGACTGCGAGCCAATGCTGCAACTTTATAGGGGTGAGTGGTGCAGAGTGGATTTTCTCTTGACAACGCCATCTCTCATCACCACTCTTACCAAGCCTGCACACTCAGGTGACTTACAGCCCCTCTCTGGCCAACCCACACCTTTGCTGTGGCTGTCCTTTTTCATAGCTTTTTGCCATTCTTGCTTCTGTCTTTCTTTCTGAGGCTCCCTTCCTTCCCTGTCCCAGTGACAATGTACCGTTTTAGCTCTCCTCCACCTCCACAGTTAATACTTCACCTCCTTTTCGAGTCTGGGGACTGTAACACAGACACAAAAGACACAGTCCCTGCCCATGAGGGGTTTTCAACTAGCCCCTTAGGTGGGGGCTAACCTGGAAAGGCTAATTGCCAAATCAGCCAAAGCTTTCCTAAGAAGTGTGCCCTGAGAGCTTCCAAAGCATAAAGGAGAAAGAGACTCACTTTACCTGGGAAAATAAAGAACCATTCCCAGAGGAATGGATATGTGGGTTGGGTCCACAGCAGAAGCTCCTTTCTGCCCTTTTATTTGGTTAGTCTTTGACCTTTATACTCTCTCCCCCTCCCCCACATGGATTCTCCTTCTCTCTTTCTCTCCCTCACCCTTTCCCTCTCTCCCTCTGTCTGAAAATTCATTCACTTCACTCCTTTGCTACCCAGCACTTGTGTTTCCTTTGTCCTTTCAAGTCCAAGTCATGCTTCTCCATAAGCCTACCAGATATCTCTACTAGGCTGTCCCATCATCTCATCACATGCAAGAAATCTGCACCTGAACTCATCTCCTCCCTAAATTCAGTCCTGCTGGACAGAAAGCCTACATTCACTCTTGCTTGCTTCTCCACCAAATGCAAACAACGCTTCATGCATAACATCTGTCACATTTGCTGTTTTCCTTATAGATACTTCTGTCTCCTGCAGGGCTGGAAGGTGGAGCGTCCTGCCTTCAGTTTTCTTGCCTTCAACCTGTTCTGTTGCATCGCCCCTTACTCATCACTGCCAAGCTGAGATACCTGCAGTAGTTCTCTGTCAGAGTAGACTCTGAATTCCTTCTACACAATACACATGGTAAGTATTCAAAAATTTATTTGCAGAAAGAGTGGAATCAGGTTTCAAGTATCAAACAGCAGGTTCCAGAAAGAAACACAGCAACTCCAGGTACTCGTACGCTGTGTGAGGCCATGAGTGCAGGAAGGAGAGCCGCAAGGGAGAGTGCAAGGCCCGGGGAGGGCGGGTGGTGACAACAGTCACCTCTCATCCGTTCTAGGGCTGAAGAAGTGTGGAGAGAGCGGCTCCATGGAAGAGGAGGAGAGGCTCATCTAGACAGGCTGTCACGAAGCCATCCACAAATGCTCTGCTGGAAGCACTTGGGTACCCGGGACCCCTCCCCTCCGCTCCAGCCTCCCACTGAGTCACTGCCCAGCTCTCCCCTAACTGGACCCAACTGTGGAGGGAAGGCCGTCTTCTGACACAGTCCACACGACCAGCATGCTTGCCTGAGAGTGAAGAAAAGCATCAAAAGCTAACAAAGTGGGCAAATAGAAGATACCTGGCAGACAGGACCAGGAGCTGGAGTAGCTGCCAAAATATCCTTGGCCTCCCCTGTGCCACCACCACCATCCCATTAGACCAGGGGGAGGCGCTCTATTTGGAGGCTTCCAAGTTTTGTGAATCAACTGGGTCTTCCAGGAAGACTGATTAGATAAACAACCTCTGACTTTAACTCACCAGCCAACTCAAGGACCTTAGCTCCCAAGGTCACACCTGAGTATAAAAGCAAATGTTCAGATCAGCAGTTTTGCTTGTCACCACCACCACCATAGTCATTGTCATCACCATCATCACGTGGTGATTACTGGCTCACGTTTACTTCTGGGCTACACAAACTAGTTTGCATTAGATAGAACTTGGAGACATGATGAATCTCACAGATCACATTCTGTGACTTCATTTGGCTAATGGAGCGATAGACATTTTTAATAGTCTCACAGGCCTAATGGAGTTTTGAAAGAAAAGAGGTCTAGAAGTAGGAAGGGAGGTAACTCTCTCTGGGGTTAAGGAGTAAGTTCGTCCCTGCCTGATGCACTTTCTTACTGGAGAAGAGTCTTCCTGTTAAGTAGGAGGTCTCAGGTTTTATAATTTTTGCATTCTCATTTGAATGTCCTTATACATTAGAGATTTTCTTGTATTTCTAATTTACCTCCTCCATATTAATAAATTTCTGCACCACACAAGAGGCTTGATGAACACTAAAGGAGAGTTGTCCCAGGGAAGGGAGGATGGATAGCCTACTACCTAATAAATTAAAAACTTTAAGAGTAATAACTATCCAACTTCAGGTTGGATTAACATTTTTTGCTGGGTATTATCAATGTAGGTCAGACAAAGACGCTCAGAGAAAAAGATATAAAGAAAATCCTGACATTAGGAGAAAATTAAATATGGCAGAACGGAGACTAGATGATCTAAAGCAAACAACAATGATCAAGTTAGCTCCTCCACCTTGAGGACTTGGCATGTGCTGGGCACCGTGTCAACACACTGCATACATCCTCCCGTTGAATTGGCCCATTTTCTTCATAACTACAAATGAACAGGTAAGACAGACAACTTGTCCAAGACTGTACACCTGGTAAATGGTGGAGCTGGAGTTAAAAGCTGCTCTAAAACTTCTCCTTAGCAACCATCCAGGCAAAAATGGCAAATACACTGCACATACGCCAGTACCACAACCCTATGCCATGGCAGATGCTGCTATTGGTCATGGCCTGAACCCTCTGGTCCAGGTGGGGCCCACACTCTTCAACAGCACATTCCTCAAGACAGCTCTAACTCACTGGAGATGGCTAGACTATGATTTGCAAGGCCTTTCTGGTGCCTCCTTACTGCTGACAAGTTGCATGTTTCTCCTACAGGCAGAATAGGAGCCAATCTCTTTTGGCACCTGCCCATGATGTAGAATCCTGAGCCAACACTTTCTTCTTCTTCTTTTTTAACCTTTTTGAAAAAAATCGCACAATATAGAATACATACAAGAAAGTACAGAAAACAAAGATGTTACAGTGTACAACTCACCACAAGACAGTCACGTAACAATTACTCAACACAATGAAGAGACCAGGGCAAGCTCTAAAGAAGCCCCTTTCCTGCCTTTTCCTGTCAGCATGCCCTTTCACACCAAAACGATCACTCAACCTTTAATAATGAGTTAAAATGGGATTCACTACATTAATGAAAAAATCATAAATCTATCAATGAAACTAGAAAAATTATTTTATGAAATTCCGCATCTATTCGTTCCCCAAACTTTTGCATCCTTTTCTGTATTTCTCATTCTTTGCTTCTCTGTGCTTCCAATTCAAGTGGGTTTTTCCCCCTGAACTCTCTAGAGTTCAGTAATTCTGTTTTCACTTATGCCAAGTTCTTTTAAGTCCCTCCACTGCATTTTATATTTTAGGGATTGCATTCTTCATTTCTAAAATATGCATTCGGTTCTTTTCCATATCGTCTGGTTCTCTGGAAAATTATTAATTTTTACATTAGTCTCTTTAAATAGAGGAATACAATCATTTTTCATTTCATATCTGATTAATTTCAGTATTTGGATCCCCTGTCGTTCTGTTTCACTGACTATAGTTTCTGCCAATTTTTATTTGTTAATTTTGTCTTCTTGTGTGGCTATTTTGTTAGATCTAATTTACACAAAACTGTCTTTCAAAATAATGTAACAACTTTGATGCTGTTAATCTTTCTCCAGAGAGGATTCACATTTATTTCCGTCAGGCATCTTTTCCAAGTTTTAAAAAAAAAGAACATTTAGAATATTTTTTCCAGCACGTCTAATTGTCCTCATTAGGACAGGTGATTCACATGGTCACAGCTGCAATTTCTGAAAGCAAAAGTAGCTGCACTTGTTAAGGAAGAAACCATATGGGGAAGTACCCTCACTGTACATAATTTTTCCTACCACCTTCAGCCCTGGAACTGCGGAACTGAGTCTTTTAATGCACAGACATATTCTAGAGAGTTGGCAGATCTCTTCCAGTAAAATTCTCGTAGTGCCAGACCCTGGATGGAGGTTCTTGAAGGGAGATATATCTGGGGTAAGTTTCAGTGGGAGGGCCCGTAGTTTGGCTGTATTCATTGCAGACTGTCATTCCTTTCTTCAGAAACAAGAAGGGCACAGCTTTTAGGAAAACTGCAAACTTCCTTCATGTTCTTGGGGGTAAATGAAATCGACTACAGAGTTATTAAGTGGAGTTATAAAGATGACTCTATTATATCTCTATTTTTCCAACAAGTACTTTATACCCAAGCAACTCAACCTCTTCTTTCTTGGCTATTCTTGAGGTGGAGTGTCACAAAGAACGAAGCTTTTTCATTGCTGTGAACTCATGGTGACTCCACACGGGGCATGAAACAAAATGTTCTTAGGGTCCCAGAATTACTTACTTTTTCACTGGCTTGAATTACTAATTCATCAGCAGGGACTTTGGCATTGATTAGATTTTCTATAGATGGAAAAAAATCTCCAAACATTATGCTTAGTTATAAAAACCTATAAATATCAGACTCAGTTGAAAATATGCTAAGCTCTTTCCTCTTCTGGAATGATAGCTATGTGACCACGATAAATCATGTCACCTTTTACGTTTAGGTTTGAACATATTTAAAATGAGGACATTGTATGAGAAAGGCCACTCCCATTCCAAAATTGGCTGTTCCAAAGTATTCTAGTACCTTTCCTTCCTCCACCTACTTCTGTAGATGACACATGACAAGTCCTCAATAAATTAATATGGGGAATTCCTTACATATGTTAACACATGAATCACTTGTTTTGTGATTTAAAAAGTCAAGTCTGCTTCCATTTCTAGCTATTTTGGGTCAACAGGTACTAGACTAGCTCTTTCCCCATGAGCACTGTTTAAAACTGGACAAAAATACAAGCAGCAACTGTTTTGTAATGTGGTCATAAAGCAACACAGGAGTATGAGCTCGGAAGAACTGAAACTCATGGCGTGAACACCATGTTGCCTTGTTTTTCTGCCAGGGCACAATTTCCCTTCTGCCCCACAAAGAGCTAGAGTCCAAGCAAACAGTGGCAAAGCCACTGACCCAAGCTGACCACGGCAGTGCCACTGACCTAATGAGGCAGAGAGCAGATCAGAGTTCGGGCAGCGGAAGTGATGTGGGGGGACACCAGAGAGGGGCAGCTGGGGAGAGAGGAGGTACTGGGAGTCTGTGCCATATCACTCGTGTGTCCCTGGCTTAGAAGAAGGCTGTGTGATGTGTCCTCCAGATCTATCCCCAAACAGCCTAAAACCAAGCTCTGACAATGTCTGAAGGATAAATGGCACTTGATGTTGAAAGGTTTGGGTTTTCAATTGCTCTGCATCAACAAACAGAAAACCAAGCCCGCACGGAGCTTGGCCAGTGACTGAACTATCTGCTGTAGAATTAACACTCTGAGGAAGATGACAGAAGCTGGAGTCTCTACAACAAATTACCCATGTTTCCAATATTCATAAAAATCACTAGATATATAAAGAAACATGAAAGTGTCATCACTAGCTATATAAAGAAATAGGAAACTATCATACATAGTCAAAAAAGCAATCAATAGGAGACAGAAATGAGATTTTTCAGTTGTTGGACTTAGTAGACAAGAATTTTAAAACAGCTGTCATATATATGCTTAAATCAATGGAAAACATATTCAATGAAATGAATGCATATATGGTGTTAAAAAGGGAAGAGAATTCCATAGCTCAGTGGAAATTATAAAAGGGAACAAAATGAAAATTCTATAATTGAAAAGCAACAAAGGGAAAATTTGCTGAATGGGTTCAATGAAGACAGAATGGCAGAGGAAAAAGTGAGTGACCTGGATGTATAATCAATAGAAATTATTCAGTTTTTGAGACACAGAGAAAAAAGAATGAAGAAATCTGAACAAGGCCCCAGGGATCAATGAGACGATACACAATGGCCAAACTTACATGTAATTGGAGTTCCAGGAAGAGAAGAGTGAGATTGGCACAGAAAAAAATATTTGAAGAAATAATGGTCAAAATTTTCTAAAATTTCCTCCAATTTATGGATGGATCCTAGAAGCTCAGCAAACTCCAAGCAGAACAAATACAATGAAAACCACAATGAAACACATTCTAGTCAATCTTCCAAAAAACCAAAGATGGACAGAAAAATCTTAAAATGAGTCAATGAAAAGAGAAACACATTCAAGGAAACCAGGATAAGAATATCAGTGACTTCTTATCAGAGACACTTAGGACCAAAAGAAAATAGGATGACATATTTAAAGTTATGAGAGAAAGACCTTGTCAATCAGTAATTCTATATCCAGGAAAAAATATTTTTCAAAAAGAATGTGAGATAAAGATGTTTTAAAATAAACGAAAGCTGAGATAGTTTTCCAGCATCAGATCCATATGACAGAAATTCTTTATTCTTTAGGGTTAAAGAAAATGATACCAGAAGGAACTTGTGTCTACAGAACTGCATGGAAACACCAGAAATGGCCAATAGTAGGTACCTGAGAAAGACTATACTTTATTTTTCTCATAATTTACTTAAAAAACAGCTCACTGTTTAAAGTGAAAACGAAACACTGTAGGGTGTGGCCTATAATGTATCTATACATAAAAGATAAGCAACAATCATACAGGACAGGCAGAAGGCTGAGTAAATGAAATCATAATATAAGACTGTAAGATTTTTATATTTGTTATTGTACATTTAAAATGTGTGAACTGTACTGAATATAAATCATACTTCAGCAAAGTTGCTATGGTTTGGATCTGGAACGTCTCTCAAAGACCTGTGCATTGAAGGCCTGGAGGTTACAATGGTGCTACTGGGAGGGGCTTTAACAGGTTGGGGAGGGCTTTAGGTCTTTGTGGGTGTAGCCTTGAAGAGGACTGTGAGACCTTGATCCCTTCCTCTCTCTTTCCTTTGCTTTCTGTCCGCAACATGAGTTTTGTTTCACCATGCACTCTGTTATGATATGCTACCTTGTCACAAGCCCAAAAGCAACAAGACTAACCGATTGTGGACTGAAACCTCTGAAACCATGAGCTAGATACACCTTTCCTCTTTATAAGTTGATTATCTTGG
The DNA here is from genome assembly GCA_004026905.1 of Hystrix cristata. NCBI lineage: Eukaryota > Metazoa > Chordata > Mammalia > Rodentia > Hystricidae > Hystrix > Hystrix cristata. The sequence continues at coordinate 60,466 of PVJO010002991.1, forward strand.
ATATTTGTTACAGTAATGGAAAACTAACACAAACGTTATTTTAAAAATCAAGCATAGAGTACTTTGCCTCTATTATTTCAAATTGGAGCTTGAGGTAAGTAGGCAGAAAATCAGTCTAATAGCTAAGACTTGCTGAATATTTCCTGTTAGAGTTTGTATCTGGAATACCCCTCAAAAATTCATGTGTTGAACAGCTGGTAATGCTGTTCAGACGTGACGGGAACCTTGGGAGGTGGGTCTCAGGCCAAGAAGTGAGTCACTGGTAAGCCACAGGGGCTGTGCTTTGAAGAGGATATTTGTACCTGGACCTTTCCACTCTCCCCTTAGTCTCTAGCTACCAGCAGCTAGGGATGAGCAGCTTTGCTCCACCGTGCCCTTCTACCATGATGTTTTGCTTTACCACAAGCCCAAAGTGATTGGGCCAAGCAACCAAGGACTGAAACCTCTGAAATTGTAAGCCAAAATAAATCTTTCATCCTCTTAAATTGATTTTTTCATTTTGTCAGGGTGATGAGAAGCTGACTAACACACTTTCTATGTGTTCAGCACATCTGTAAATGTTTTATTAGTACTTGTTTATTTAATCCTAACAACTGCACGAGACAGAAGTCATTTTGACCCCTATCTCATAGATCAGGAAACTGAGCTAATGGTGGTTTTGGGGATCTGAACCTAGGTCGTGGCGCTTCATGTCTATGTTCTTAACCAGACTAACAGCTAATAATAATAAACCAGCACAGGAGAGTGAATCAAAGTAACAGATACTTGGGGCTCACGTTCTATGTATTGGTCACTTCATGGGACACTGACCTCACTGTGGCTTCATTTCATTCTCCCCTCATTTTTCTTTCCAGCACTTAGAAAGTATGAGTCACTTACAAGCCTAAGGGGCCTTTATTATTACCGGTATTTTTAATTAAGTTGTAGTCATTTCGCTAGTGGTTGTTTGCTTATGTTTGCACAGCTTCAGCAAAGGGCCAGGCACAGAAGAGAATCAAGCATGGAGGTTCCCGAGTTCAAGAATCTCACCCGGCTTCTGTGACTGTTATGTTACCTGCCACTGTCCTTGGCTCACGATCAGTGCTTAGTAAATGCCTGCTGACTTACAGAACATACCTTCTCCCTGAACTGTCTGGTCGCTACTGTACCATATTGGGAACTGAAAGACTCAGGGAACTTGCCCAACGTCACAACCATCAGTGATTATCTCAGGCCTAGAATTAGTGACTCAATCGAAATTTTCAGGTGACTTCTGTTCTCTATCATAGAAGCACAGAATAATAATGCTCAGAGGAATTTTAAGGCTTGTGTAAGTGAGAGTTTGCTAGAAGAATAAAACCAACAGAAAATATATGTGTAATCAGGCAAGGGAATTTATTTGGTTAGATCTACAGGGTCACAGGCAGGAGAGCCCATATTGGTTGTCTGTGGGATCACAGGCAGAAGAGTCCACAATGCATGCTGGAAAGCCGGATGATCCAGTAGCTGCTCAGCCAAAGAAGATGGAAGCCACAGAAACAGAGGGATCAAAGATGCAGCACCCGTCCAAGGGTGAAGGGCTGGAAGCTCACTTAGAGTTGCCAGTGTGATCTGTGTTGGAAGCCTGAAGACACTGAAGACTGATGTCCAAAAGGGATGGTGAAGACGGGAGCTCTTTCAAAACAAGGACACTTCCTTCTTCTTTCCCTTTTTACCTGGTCTGGGATACGAGCCTAATGATTGGAGCAACCCACACTGGGTGGGTCTTCCTCCCTCAATTTGCTGGCCTCTATGTCATTCATCCACAGACACCCTCAGAACAGTGCTCCATAATCCTCTAGGTGTTTCTTAATCATTCAAGGCGGTATATCTGGACTTTAGCCCTATTCTTTCACAGATAGTCAGAAACTGAAAGTCAGAAACTGAAAGTCAGAGGCTAAAGAACAAGGTCACATAGCCTGCTAGATGCTAGAACCTGGGTCTCCTTCCCTGAAGGCACAGAGTGCCCCTATTTCAACACAAGTCTCAAGGTGGTGACAGCACCATTCCTCATCAGCCCCTGCCTGCCACCAAAAGAGTCACATGCCTTGGAACACAAAAAGCCAACTACCCAACTAATGACTGTCCTCAATCTCTAAAGCCAGATGGGGCACCCCACACCTGATATAACTCCTCTCTACGGGGAAAGCCACGCTCTCCTTGGCAAGAGACCCAACTGCTTGTTTGGGTTTTCCCCACCAGGAGACAGTCTGCACCAGTCACTGTGTGTTACTTTGAGGAAGAACGTGGGAATGTACTTGGCCACCTCTACGTTAGGGATAATGTCCCTGCCTTCCTGGACCCCTGGACTGGCTCACCAGCTAGTCAGGGTCTTGCAGTCTGAAAGCACTGCCCCAGTGCCTTACATTGCTTTTAGCTGATGGTAGTCCTAACATTAATCTCCACCCACGTTTTGTTCTCAATTTTTTTTTTTTTTTTTTTTTTTTTGGTGGTGCTGGGGATTGAACTCAGGGCCTTGTGCTTGCAAGGCAAGCACTCTAATCACTGAGCTAAATCCCCAGCCCCATTTTTTCTCAAATGAAAAAGGTAATTGTCATCACTGGGGGAGTCTGTGCACGTTGATAAGTAGAAGATGCGGCTTTGCGACAGGACTTACTCTGTGTCATTGTTATTTTTTACACTGCTGTATCCAGAGCACCACCAAATAAAAGAGATTTTCCCAGTTGAGTCACACATACTATTATTGATTTACCTTTCAGTGAAATGCCATGACAGCAGAGACCGGAACTTGTGAAATGTGCTCTTGTAAATTAACTTACTTCTCTGCCTGTGGGTAATCTTTCTTATTTTACTCCCTGATGTGGTGGCTCTTCACAATCTCTAATCTCCTTCATGAAGTAAATTTCAAAGAATTTTTGTGGCTAGAAGGCCTTTGCAGGGGAAAGCTCATCCTTATCTGTGGTACACCCATTATTAGCCTCGCTTTGCCAGTAAGAGAAACTGAGGCAGAAAAGGAAGTAGAGAAGCAGAGAAGTGGGAAGCACAGCTAGAAGTATGGTTTCACCCTGGACTCTGAGTCCAGGAGTCAAGTTTTGGGGATGCCTGGAAGGAAGAGGGACAAGATCACCCTATCAGAGGACAGAGGGGGTCCAGTGAGGAACCTTTTGCAGTGACAGACCAGGCATCACTGTCAGGTGTGGTGGGAGAGGGTGAGCATCAATTCCCAGTGGCCTCAAATGTGGAAGGCATAGTGGGAATTGGGGACTTGGGACGGTGGGACCCTATTACAAATCCTGCTTTGATAGGCAAACCATGCATCTCGGGACTCCACGCAGCAAATCAGGCCAGCGAGATGCGCACATCAGTTTCCGTGGGGAAGCAGGGTAAGAGGCTGTCCTCAGGAACACAGCCTGTGGGCTGCCCCAGGCAGCAAGCTGGGAGGAGGCCACTACATTCCCTGTGTTTGCTTCCCCCCTGGTGTGTATACACCGATGTGTGCCAGGGGCTCTGTGAGCTCCAAGACTACAAAAGAGGGGTGCCATTGTAATGCCTGTAGAGTCATCCTTCAGATGGTACAGGAACCCAGTCCCACCTGCCACTGCCAGGCAGCTCCGACTGTGAGCAGACCCTCAAACCTGCTGGCTGAGGTGCTCCTATCTGTGCAATGGACACTTGGTCAGACCAGATGCCTATAGTTACTTCCAGCTCAAATATTCAGAGCCAGGAAGAGGCCAGTGAGAGGGCGCCAGAAACATTGTGTCTTGGAGGGTGAGCGGTGCTGGTTTTGCATGGAAGTAACTTGGAAGGTGCTGCAGAAAGAATGTGACTAGGGTGGGCTATGGGGCCAGGGAGCCTCTGGTCATCTGAGAAGTAGTGGCCCTCGGCACACGCAGTGTCCTGTAGAAAGCTTGGCAACTGTCTCCTCACTTTCATTTAAGGCCCTATGGCACCTAAGGAAACTTTTGCCTAAGGGCAAAAGAGATGAAAAGGTGGAGAAAGCAAAATAGAAAGAAATGGAGGAGAGGGTGCAGTCCACAGAGGAGGGGGAAAGCAGAGGGCAGGAGGCAGTATGCCTAGCAGCAGGATGGGCCGGTGTGCAGGGGATGACATGGGAGGCAGGGGAGCGCAGAGGGCCCTGAAACCCTTCAAGTTACACAGGACAGGTGCAGAGGGGGAACTGCCCTGCCTGAGGCCACCTGGCCGAGAAAGGTGAGAGAGGTCTAGATTCTGGGTCCTTGTCCTGCTGCCTGGGTCTAATGCACTACGGCACCGGGCTGGCCCTTCAGGGGTTACATCATACTGATGAGGATTCAGGAACCCTAAGAAGATGGTGACACAGGCACTTCTTTGGGATTCAGTCTCCTCCAAAGTATGTCAGTTTCAGGGACTGACGGACTCCTACATGATTTCGAGAATCTGCCTTAGGCCGACTTTCCCTCACTAAATCTGGAATGGTGAGGTGTCTGTAGATACAAGTGAGGGTACCCTGCTGTTTGCCAGGACCACAACCAGGCCGAGCCCTCCACCTGTCTGGCACAGGGTCGTGAAACCTTTGCCTGGGAGAATAATATTGTTTGCAAATCCACTGAGGCTTAAATTATGAAAAGCAAATTCCAGGAAGGATGGCATGACTGCTTCTGAAGCTTAAAGATGTGAAAACACTCAGAAAAGTTGTTTTTAGTAGCTCTAATATGCCCCTGGTGGGTCTGATTAGCTGGCAGTGTTTGCTAATCAGCACGGGCAGTTTCGCAGTTGTAAGTCCCCAGGAGGGAAGAACCCATTAGAGGAGGAAAACTGCATCTCAGGATGAGTGTGGTTCACCTGGGGACTTGGGCATGCAGGTGACTTTTTAACTTCTGCAGTAGGCATCTTTAAGATTCTGTGTGAGTCGGTTTTCCATCACTGTGACAAAATACCTGAGATAATCTACTGAGAGGAGGAAAGACTTATTTTGGCTTATAGTTTTGAAGTTTCAGTTTGTGAAACTTCAAAACTGTGTGCTTAGCCCCCATTGTTTTTGGGCCTGTGGTGAAGCAGAGCATAATTGTGGGAGTGTGTGATGGTGGTGTACACCTGCTTGTCTCATGATGGCAACAGGAAAGCAAGGAAGAGGCAGGAGTCCTAGCATCCCCTTCAAGGGCATGCCTGCAAGGACTTAACTCCCTCCTAACAGGCCTCATGGCCCAAAGGTTCTACCACCTCCCACAAGCACCATGGGCTGGAGACAATGTCTTTGACACAGGATCCTTTGAGTAAATTCCAGATCCAAAACATAACAGATTCATTCTATCTACAACAGTGAAAAAGGATTGTTTGGTGTCATGCAGCAACAGGGTGCACAGGGTGCACTAGATGTGGCCTCCAGAATGAAGATTGCAGGGTTGGGGAGAGCAGTGGTCTGCCTGGGCCTGGCTCTCACCCCAGCTCTGCCACCAGCCAGCTGAGCCCGGCGGCGCGGGGTGGGGAGGGTTCATGGTTTATTGTCAGCTCTGACACCCTAGTAGATTTCCAGGACATGTAGCCACCTCTCTGCAGTGCAGTTTTTTGGTTTCTAGCGCACAGGGAACAGCACGAGCTTTTTAGAGCACTGTCTACTGATGTGACATCCAGCACCCATCTCAGTCTGCTCCCTGCTTACCATCCTTCCCCAGTTCTCACTGGCCCACATGCATGCTGGCCAGGGTGACCCAAACAAGGATCCTCAAATGGCCTTTTGCCTCTACCCTTCTCCTTCTCTATAAACCTCAGGGCTCAGTCCCACACTTCCTTCTTCATAAAACGTTTCCAGACTGTCACAGTCCTGGTAAACTCTTCTCTAAAATCCATCTCATTATATAACCCATGCAAGTCAAATAATCATCCATGAGCCTCTCTGCTACTTTTTGGTCTCAAGTTGCTATTTAACTCTTGAATATTCTTTATCTTTTAAAGTGTATTTCTTTTTCTCTTGATGGTGGCTTTGACCTATATTTCTATAAATACCCACTGCAATTGAACTGAACACTTACTATCAGCAAGGCCTCGTTTAAATGCTATGCATGCATTAGCTAATTTTATCTTTTTGACAATATACAGAATAGGTTCTATTATTATTCTGACTTTATAGATGGGGAAACTAAGGCACAGGGAGGTTTAATAAGCTGTCCAAGGTCACAGAGTGAGTGAGTGACAGAAGCTGGGCAATCTGACTCCAAAGCAGTGTGTCTTAAGTCATTCCTACAGATTCCTATGGAATCAATTTCATGACGTTTCAGGACTGATTGGTGCTGATCTATCTCCAGGAAATGTTGTTAATGTGAATAGGGAAAATAACAAGAGTCTGACCCCCGCCACACAGTCCTTGATGCCCCTTCTCACCTTTGCTTCTAGTCTACATGATTACAGAAACAACACTTTCAGCTTTCCTCCTGAAAGAGCTCTTCTTAAAATTTTCACTTTTTAGGGAAAATGTATCCTATTGAAAGTCTTCAGAGCAGGCACGCACCTTGACAGATGGGCAGAGTGTACTATGCACCCCCGAGTCCTGGTGCCAACTCAGCGCTTGGCTTCAGGAGATGCGTGTGGCGAGTGGAGGGTGAGCGGTGCTGGTTTTGCATGGAAGTAACTTGTCAATTAGGTCAAGTCTGGGCTGCTCAGACTTTTTGTCAAAGACCTCATAAATCTAAAAGACGCTGTCTCACCTCCATCTGCCTGCTTCTTTTATTCGGTTCTCCCTTTTAAGTTTCTCTTCAGGAGGACATATGGGATTATGTAGCAAGGAGGAAATGACCCCTTGCTTATTGTTCCACAAACAAATATACTCCTTGCGTATACGCTGCAAATATTTAATCATAACTCTCCATATTTATTGTTCACATTCATTGTGCAATGTTTATGTTCCATATGGCTTATTCTTTGGTGCAATATGCATGCTTCATAGCACTTCTGCTGTGGAGTGGGGGGGTGGATGCCTACAAGCAGAGGGACTGGTTTCCTTTATTACAGAAGAGTAGGAAGCAAAATGACCAAATCCTTTATACACAGAATTTCACTGCAAGAGTCAGTCTGATTTTTATATGCATAGAGTAATCACCTCCTAACCCTACAGCCCTACTGCACACATCTGCAGGGCTACAACCATTGTCCTTTCTTTTCATAATCTCCTGGAATGCCTCTCCTTGCTTTTCCTTCGAGACCCACCACAAATGCCACCTCCTCTAAGAAGACTTTCCTGATTCTCCATCCTCAACCCCAGAAGCACAGCATTCCGAAAGCTACTTGTCATAGAAGTTCTCACATCTTACCTATTTTTTTAGCATCTCCAATTTTCATCCTATATATTGTTTTTATGAATGTTTTTTCCATTATACCTCAAGCTCTTTGAGAACACACTTAGTATCTGATTCACCTTTGTATCTGCTATAATGGCTGGCAAAATCTTACAGAAAGGACATATTCAGTAGATCTTGTTGAACAAATTGATTATTGACTCATGGGGTCATAGTTGCATAGTTATCTCTATCCCTGCATAATCTGTGATCATAGATTCTAATGGCATTGAGGTCATATATTGGCATTTAAAAAATAGCAGCATTGTTTTGGGCCCCTAACACACCTGGTTTAGAGTTGCAGATCTCAAAAACCACCCAGTTAACCTTTGTTATGAGAAATAACACCACATCTATCTACCTATCAGTTATCCCTGTTTGTACATATCATACAATTGTCATGAAGATCAAATAAGACAAAGTAAAGACTTTAGAAAGGTGAAAAAAACTACATATGTGTGGAGAGTTTTTTTTTTAGCATTAGCAGCATTTTAGGGAGACGACTATCCATCTGCACGTAGCTGATGAGTGTAGCCATGCTGGTCAGCCATGAGGGTCTGTGTGAGAATGTCCATTCTACTGATATTCATCTGCCACTGTAGATGCTGTGAGCAGAGCTAACATAAACTGCTGCTCCTATGGAGGTTGCATTCTCACGAGGCAAGGGTAATGGGCAAATGAACAAGACAATATATAGTATGACACATGGTGACAAGTGGTGTTGGGAAAAATAAAGCAGGGAAGGGACACACAAGCATGGGGATGGCGGGGCTCAGTGGTGATCACACCCAGGAAGGAGCTGTCACCTCTGCAGAGTCGGGGAGGGGAGCAGGCCAGCACATGGATAGCTGAGTCAAGGGCATTCCCATCAGAAGGAGTAGCACATGCAAAGACCCTAAAGCAGCAGTGGGCTCGGAGTGCTGGAAGAACAGCAAGGCCATTGAGTCTGGGGAGGAGGGAGTGAAGGGAAAGGAGGAAAGAGGCATGACACTGCAGGGCACGTGGAACTGTGGCTCTCTTTCTGAGTGATCCAGGGAAGTCTTGGAGGGTTCTAAGCAAGGCACTGACACAATCTGACATTGGCTTTAAGAGGACCATTTGGCTACTTTGTTAAGCTTAAGCGGTGACAAGGGGCAGGAGTTGAGGAATAAAATCCTGTTAGAAGGCTATGGTAATAACCTGGGTGAAAGATGATGGTTGCTGGCAAGGAAGTGAATGTGGAGGTGGTTATGAAACAAATTCCTGATGTATTTCGAAGGTAAAGCTGATAAGATTTTCTGATGGATTGGATGCAAAGAATGAGAAAAGGAAGTAAGTCAAAGATGTTTGGCTTTTGAAACTGGAAGGGTGAGTGGAGATTTATTGAGAAGGAGAGAACTGTTACGGATGTGCTAATGTCAAGATACTTAGATATCTGATGAGAGGAAAGGAGGAAGCAATTGGGTGCACAAGCTGGAGTTTAGGGGAGAGGTCTGGGCTGGTAACACACAGTGGTCATTATGTTAGTCAAACAGGTGATATTTAATGCCACGAGTCAAGATAGCTAGGATGCGTGTAGAGAGAGAAGACGTGCAAGGATTGAGCCCTGGCACTGTCCCGTGCTAAGAAGATGAGAAGATGAGGGGAAAATCAGCAAAGAATTCCAAGAAGGAAAAACAAGTGGAAAGAACAGTGATCCCAGAAGCCAAGTGACAGCAGTGCTTCAAAGACAAGTGCAATCAGCCCCAGCAGACAGATCCAGGGCTGCAGACAGGTCAAGTGCAACGGCACTGAAAACTGGCCACTAGATTTGGCAACATGGAGATCACTGACGGTTTTGACAAGAGGTGTTTCACTGCAGTGGAGGGAGAGAAAGCCTGCCTGGAGTGGATTCAGGAGAGGATGGGGGACAAGCCCCGGAGGCAACAGGAAGAGGCGACTCTTTTAAGGAGTTATGCTGAAATACAGGAGGAGACAACCAAAGGTGATGAGAAATAGGAGAAGGCCGTGTCCATCCAGGTTTGTAGTTGCAGAAGTCACTACTGACATTTCTTTTTTTTTTTTGGTGGTGCCGGGGATCGAACTCAGGCCCTTGTGCTTACAAAGCAAGCACTCTAATCACTGAGCTAAATCCCCAGCACTACTGACATTTCTGTAGATGATATAATCGAATTAGTGCAGTGCACTGGTTCACCTCAGTCTGCAAAAAGCTAGAGATATTTCACTATTCCCATGAGAAAGGTCGAAAGGCTGGAAAAGCCCTTTCTTGAGCCTCAAAGAAGAGCCGTTTTCTTTTTCTTGGTGACTCACCAAAGACACGACACGATTGTTGGTCCTGTGCATAAACACGGAGATAGCAGCAAGGCTGCCCACCACTGCGATGCCACCTGAGTGTCATCATCTTTAAAGACACAACTTTTCTTGAACTGCAAGGAACGTAACATTAGGGCTTAGTATTCCAGGGGCCATGCCACGGCTTTTTCCTCTTGGTGAGACAGCTCCAAGGAGCATTAACTCTTCCTGACCACCACAATTCAGTTCTACCATTACTGACGTACAGATGGAGACAAGGCACCTTCTTTGGGAAGTTTCCTCTACCGCGGAACCCTAGATACTGTCTAATTTAATTTTCTTTTATAATGCACTGAAGCATGAGTGGCTCTGAATATCTGCATGTCTAATGAAGAACTTCTGTACTAGAGTAATTGCTGTAACTATTTCTGTCGATGATAATCTCAATTTCTTTGTGGCTGAATGCCCTATTTGTTCACAGTCATTTGTCCATGCTTCTCTGTAGGCAGAGTATACAACTGTCCCTCAGTATCCGTGAGAGGTGGGTTCCAGAGCCCCCTTCAGATATGAGTTCTGGGATCCTCAGTTCCCTGATAAATATAGTAGAACATGTACACACAACCTATACACTTCCTTCCATATCTTCGCTAGATTAGTTACGATTCTAAACACAATGTAAATGCTGTGCAAACAGCTGTTATACTATACTATTTAGGGGACAGCAAGATGAAATGTCTACACATGCTCAGTACAGATGCAATTTTTTCGTTTGTTTATTTTTGGCTTTTTAAGAGAGGGTCTTGCTAAGCAGTTCAGGCTGGCCTTGAACTCACTATGTAGCCATAGTAGTCTTGAACTCATGGTGATCCTCTTGTCTGTGTCTCGAGTACTGGGATTATAGGTGTGTACCACCATGCCATGCATTTTTAAATTTTGTTTTGTTTTTTTGAGACAGGGTCTGGCTACGTAGTTCAGGCTGGGCTTGAACTATGTGGCCCAGGCTGGCCTTGAACTCTCGTCGATCCTCCTGCCTCAGCCTCCCAAGTGCTGGGATTACAGGTATGCACCACCATGCCTGGCTTCAGATGCAATTTTAAAAAAAATATTTTCAATCAGCTAGTGGTGGACTCCATGGATCCACTTATAGAAGACTGACTGTACTTCTTTGTCCTATTACCTTTGAGACCAGTCTCTTGATTTGCTCTGGCCAATGGGATGTGAGTAGATGTGATGTGAGCCACATGTGAGCATAAGCCTGGCATTTTTTGTGTGGTGCAGATATATAACTCCTTTTGTGAGCATCTGCCCCTGCCCTGAGGACAGGCCTGCATGGTGGCTGCCCCTACAACCTGGCTGGTCCAGCCCAGAGCCCTGCTGAGCCCAAACAAGCCATGCTGACCATCAGCCAGGTATACATGTGTCTGATTGTGAGTCACTGAGTATCTGGACTTGTTTGTTCTGCAGCAAAAGCTGACTGTGCACTCTTTTATTACACTGCCAAGTTCCTCAATGAAAGGATGGTGTGTATCTTTAAGATATGCCCTAACCCCAACACAGTCCTGTGAAATCTGGGCCCCTAATAACCACTTACATAACAGGGTAAGATTTATTGTGTCTGTGGCAGCTCTGTTAGCTGAAGCTTGGCATTAATTCATAGTTCTTATCACCGACACACTGGCTGTGCCATTATAAGTACTGAGTTATGGTGGATTGACTAAGAAAACCTGAATCATTTAGGCTTTGCAAAAGTAGAATTGGGTCTCAGTCACTACACATACTGTTCCTGTTCCTGAGGTCCCCAAATGGCAGGGCCAAGTAGAGAAAGTCAGTTTCACTTGTGCTTGTGTGGCTCAGCTCTGGGCTGCTCTTAAGCTTGAAACCATCTGCAGTCTTTGCCCAGAGAGTTCCACGGCAAAGAAAACAATCAACTTCCTGCTTTTACTGATTAAATTCTTTACCTTGTCTAGAGACCAATCTAGGCATTGTGAAGAAATTGGAAACAATGTAAAGCACAATTCTGACCTTCAAGGGACCCTTAATGTAACTGAAGTGATCTGACATATGTGTAAATATATAAGACAATCAAAGATATAAAGCCTTTAATTCTTTAAAAGAGGTAGTCTAATATGGTAGGCTAGTGTTGGGGCTAGAAGTCGGGAGACCTGGCTCTATGCCTGGCTCTGCTGCTGGTTAATTAATTCACGGGAAGACCTCTCTACTGTTCTGTGCGTGGAGAAAAAAAGACCACCAGGTTGACATAGGGTTCCCCATGTTCAGATGGCTTGACAACTCTAAGAGATATTGCTACACAGCACAAACAGAGCCAGCAGCTCAGTGCACGGGACAGGTAGTGAGGGTGGCGTGTTCAGAGGACCTGTCTGTTTTCTTACCCCTTGCTCCCAACTCCAAGCCTGTCTGCTTCCACCTCAGGCTTATTTATCTCATGTGTCTGGAGTCAGGAGTTGATGGGGCTGATGTAACAGTGTAAAATATTAGCAAACAAGCCCAGAATTTTCTCCAAATATCACAAATTGAAGAAAGACATGAAGGATGCGAGTGGGGCTGCACTGGAGCCAATGCAAGTACCCAAAGCTGCTGTGCCCTTCCCCGGGGGCCGTGCATTATGGGCAGAAGGAGAGTTGTTGATGTGGCCAGTATCCTGATGGACAATATCTCCCCAAAGCCCTTTACCAGGAAAAGGAAGCTGAGCACTACTCCATGGGAAAACAAGTTCTTATCATGACAGGTGGTGTGTTTACATAGAGGGCTTCAGATGGGATCCCCCATTTGACATGAAAGGAGGACAGGGCTGGGGAGAAATGGCAAGGCAGAACTTTCAGAACATCCAGTGATGATTTCCTGATGTTCTTTGGAAAAATACAGAAGGTAGAGATAATCTCATTGGCTGAAATCCCCTGTGAGCCTTGGGGATTAGCCAGCTCTGATCCGTTGGCTCTATTGCAGCAAATGTATTTAAATTCCCAGCCTGGGCCTGCAGGCTGCTTGGATGGCGAGGGGGTTGTTGTCTTTGTGCAAGCTGCCTTTGTTTGGCTGTGTGGTCATTATGAACTTTGTCCAGGTGTTCAAAAGAGCCGAGACGACACGTGTTTTGATGCACTTGCAAGAGAACTTGGTTCTTTAAATCAAAGGGACTCATTTTTAAGAAAACCCTCCACTGACAGGAAATCAGGTTCCTCTGCAAAGTGCTTTTGGCAGTTTAGTAAAGGGAAGCTGAAGTTCTGACAGAGTAATATTGTAGACAGGAATAATGGCATTACTTACTCGGGACTCCGGACACCAGCCGCAGGGGACGCAGCACACGAAAAGCCCTCAGCGCTTTCACATCAAATCCAGCGCCTTTCCCTCCTAGAGCATTTGCCCCGTCTGCTTTGGTTGCTTGTTCTAAAATTGCACTAAAAAGCCTAGAAAAGAGGGTAAAGAAGAGGTGTCAGGACTGGGTTTTGTTGTCCAGCTGGGGCTCCATTCGCTGCATGAAGCCTGAACTGGCAGAGTTTGCAGGCACCACAGGCACGACCGTGGGAGAATCCACAAATGGCTTGAAATTGACATTCCCTTGGTGGCGGTATTGCCTATGTCAAGAGTGTCACTACAACCCACAGAGGGCTGGGGAAGGTGAGGGGGGCCCTTTGCCATCTGAAAGGAGTATGAATGCATCTGGCTTTGGGCCAGTTGGGGATCCGGGACACAAGCGTAAAGCAGGGATGTGTGCTGTCTTTTTTGGGGTGTACCGGTTCCGTGGTACTTAGCTAGCTCCCTCTCCCAGGAATGCCAGGAACCACATATGCCCTCTTCTTGCCTACCCTCTTCCTCCTAACAACCCCCACTCTTCGATTTCTTCTAGGGCACAATAAATATTCTCACAGAAGTCTACTTTGTGCTGCCACATAACAGCTGCTCAGAAATTGTATGAATAAATGAATGACTTCATGGTTCAATGAAAAAGTTGCAACTGGAAGCCGAACAACACATTGAGACACATGACTGAGATGGGGATTTCACTCTGACACTGTCTGTGCTTGTACATTCATTTCTCCAACAAACACGAAGACCTACTATGTGCCAGGCCCTGTTCTAGATCCTGGGGCTATAGCGGCAAAATGGGCAAAGCTCTCACTTTTATGGAGTTTATATAGTAGAGACAGGAACTGAGCAATCAGTAAAGAGATACTGTACGGCTGGAGAGTGTGCTAAGAACAAGAATGTGCAGGCAGGGGGAAGCCTGCAGTGATGAGAGTGGGTAGGTTCCTTTTTACATCAGTCTAGGAATGGAGCTCTGTTCTGGTGACATTTGAGCAGAAACCTAAAGAAAATGAGACAGTGATCCTGTAGCTGTCTAGAGGGACTGTTCCAGACAGAGAAGAGTTGGTGGTGGTGCCCAAGGAAAGGGCAGAGAGTTAGAGGCTCAACAAGCTGTCGGTATGGCTGGGGCAGAGGAGGTAAAGGGAAGAATGATGGGAGATGAAGTTGGAAAGGAAAGAGGAGACCCCCAACTGGTACTTACTTTCTCTCTGAGAGAGGAGTCAGTGGGGATCTTGAGTGGGACAGTGACATATCTGACTAAAGTTTTAAAAGTGACTCTGATGTTGAAGAAGAATAGTAGCCTGCAGTGGGCAAGGCTAGAAGCAGGCTGCTGAAATAGTCCACTTGGGAGATCTTGTGGGCTTAGACCAGGGGGTGGTGCTGGAGGCAGTGACAAAGAGTCAGATACTGGCTTTATTTTGAGATAGAGCTAACGGGGCTGGCTGATGGACTAGTTGTGAAATGTGAGGAAAGTGAAGGAAAAAAGATGATTCCAACATTCTGCTTGAGCAGCTAGAAAGGCGAGCAGAGTTGGAATGGACAGCCAGGACTTGACTGCAGACCTTTTGAGATTGGAGCTGTTGATTGGGCACCTGAATGGATATCTTGAGCTGCCTCTATTATGTCTGGAGGTCAGAGGGAAAGACCAGGCTGGAGTCCAAATCCAAAACTTGTTGGTTGTACAGATTATATTTAAGGTTGGGTCACGCAAAATCATCCAGGAAGCTACTGAAGAAGGTGAAGATATGAAAGGAATGAATCATGGGCTCCTCCAACACTGAGAGGCAAATAGAGCAGACACCAAAAAAAAAAAAAAAAAAAAAAAAAAAAAAAAGATCAGTAAGGAGTGACTTGTGGGGCTGAGGAAGAAGAGGAGAGAATGCTGCTCTGTGCAAAAAGTAGTCTATCAGAAGGCAATGGTTAAGTCTGCCCCACGCTGCAGATAACACGGACCAAGGGATTTAGCAAAATGAAGACCACGGAGACCTAGAAACATCTGTTTGGTGGAGTGGTAAGGGGAAAAGCCTAATAAAGGGTCAAGACAGAGTGGAGGAGAAGCTGGAGCCCGTGAGCATAGATAGCTCTCTGCAAAGGAAAGACAGTGTGAGCCACATATATAATTTAACTTTTTTAGTAACCACATAAAAAAGTAAAAACAGAATTGTTATAGGCGAAATTAACTTTGGTAATATATTTTTTAATCTAACCCAATACTGCCAAAATATTATCATTCATGTAATAAAAATTTAAAATTATTAATGAGTTTGTCATTTCTTTTTGTTTAAGTCTTTGGAACATGCTGTGTATTTTACATTTACAGCGTATCTCAATTCAGATTAGTCATTTTTGAAGTACCAAATGGCCACATGAAGCTAGTGGCTACTGCTGAGACAGCTCTGAGGAATTCTGCTGGAAGAGTGAGCAGGATAAAAAGGGGGTTATTACAAGTGGGTGTGAAGTCAAGAGAGTTTTGATGGAGAGATAACGTAGTATATTTGTTGTGATGGGAATTCTCTAACAGAAGCAGAAAATTTGATGGCACAGAAGAAAAGGAGAACAATTTCTGGAAGGATCGATGTCCTTTAGCAGTCAGGAGGGGGATCTACTGCACACTGAGGGTGCTACCGCGGGGGAAGGAGCAGCTGAACATGGGTCAGATCAGAAGCCACATTAGAAGCGTACAGATGGGATTGTGGGGAGAGATGACTGTATTTGTTTCTTCAGGAAAAGAGGTACCAAAGTCATCAGCTAAAAATGTGAAAGAGGAAGAGGGTACTAGAGGTTGGAAGAGCCAGGCAAAGGTATGAAAGAATCATCTAAGAAAGCAGAAGAACGAATGGACTAAGGACATGAGTTAGGATGGGCAGGTATCACCACAACCAGACTGGAGGCTGGAGGTCACGGGTGTCAACCGAGACTCAGCTTGGCTTTCTGTATTTCTCTGCCTTTTTCAGTACCAAGTAGCTGTCCGTCTAGTTGGATTTTATTACGATTGGTGTTTTTCTAGGTGGGCAAATAAATGCAGAGGGGAATAAAGAAGCTGAGTATACACTCCTGTGAGTTTCTGTAATAATGGAACATGGCATCCAAGCTGGTCGGAAGGAGGAATGGACACAAGGGCAGAGGAACAGAGAGAATGTGTAGGATGCATGGATTGTTGGAGTCCAGGTGCAAGCAGGAGGAAGACAGAAAGAGAGGTGGTGCTGGGTATAGAGCAAGATGTTAGATCTGAATTACATGGGGGGTGTAGTTCATAGTTATGACAGGGATGTTGGCTGTAACCAAGGGAGCAGGCAGCTGAGACAGGATGGAGGTCAGGATCCCCGGAGGAGAGGTCCAAGAAGCTGGGGGAGGGACGGTGGCAGGAGCAGGGAGTGTTGGAGAGCCACATCTTCAAGGTATACTGGGGAGTGACTCACAGGTGTGCAGAGGACTGCAATAAAGGGTTGGGGCACAAGGAGCAAAACTGGAGGGTTTCAGAAATGAGGAGATGGTAGGGCCCCTCCCCACCACCATCGGAGAGAAACTGGCTGCCTCCTGAGAGGCTGCAGGGCAGCCGGGAGCTTGAGGGAGAACTAGAAAGGGAAGAGAGGGGCCAGAAACAAAGGGTTCAGGACACGAGCTGGGCCACCTGCTTTGTAGAGAAAGTTTTACTGGAATTCAGTTACATGCTCTCATTTACACATCACCATTTTCCTGCTACGGCAGCAGACTCCAATGGTGGGAAACAGGCTGCGTGTCCCACAAAGCTGAAAGTGAGCATCTGGCCCTTTTCAGATGGTATTTGGTGATCCCCGAATTAGGGGCAGTCTGTGGGGAACAGAGGGCGCAGTATGGTGAGTGGGAAGATTTCAGGGTTGGGGACACGGGAAAGACTAAGACCTGACGATACACGGAACCAGACAGGAATGAGTCTGCATGAGGAGGCATTCAAGGAATTCTGGGCTTCTGGTGGGAACCAAGAAAAACAGGGAAAATGGGCAGCAGGGGCAGTTTCTGTCCTTTCTACCTCGAGATGACTCTGCAGAGTCACCGCAGAGTGTGTGTGGAGTCCTGTTGCTGCCTTAGTGCGACCTGGATGGAGGCGAAAGCCCAGACAGAAGAACTGGGTCCCCTTATCACACCTGAGTGATGGGCCTGGACAACTGCCATTCGTGAATGAATGATAGGCCTGAGCTCCTGAAATAACTCCTGCCTCAGGGACTAGATTTAGGAACAGAGGAGTAGATGCGGGGGCGGGGGGCTGAATTGTGCAGGCGCTTGGGGCCGCACAAGGCTGGGCAATGAGGGCTTGGTCTGCATTACGGATTTTCAAACTGTGCTCCATGGAGGCCCTCAGGGGCACCCTGGACTTCAGGGCCAGAGCTGTATACCTGGGCTCTGGTCCTCTAACCCACGTTTCACAGAGCAGCTTCCCTTCTATTCGTTTTAGGTATTGGACCTCCGAGTAAGACTTTGTTTGAACAATAGGCTCTGTAGTTAAAAAGATTTGCCTAGCTTGCATGAGGCTCTGGCTCATTCCTGGTGGCGGGGTGGGGGGCAGGCTGGGGATGCAGCTGAATCTGAAGGGTAGACCACTGGCCCAATATATGAGGTCCTGGGTTCCACCTCCAGCACCACAAAAATTAAATAAAAAATATTGACAACCTTGGTCTGAACATATCTAACATCTCCCAGCTCTTAGATTCTTTCACTCAGCTTGCCAATATGATGGTTTCATCTGTTAGTAGGATTCCTATGCCTTGGACCCCAGGGAGAAGTCACCAGGAGGGGGAGTGGGTTTCTTTCTCTGTGAAGGAAATGTTCTTTCCACTGAAATCTAGATCCCAGAAACCTGAAGAAATAGAGACCAGTTTGCAAATCAGTCAAACAACAGTCCAAATCCAAACCAGATTTTGTTCCCAATATTTCCTGGAAGAAAGCAATATGCTTATTGAGGTACAAGATGTTCACAAAATATAATTCAGTGAAGGGAACAGAGATTAGATTACTTTCTTCTCTTTTAACCCTTGCTGCCAGGTTTAAGATTCTTTATTCAGTGTCTGATTTTAATTTTGAAGGGGTAGAAACCTCATAAATGGGTGTAGAAGATGTTCTTGGCTTGGAGGGCCTGGTATGCTTCTCCTCAGCCGGGCAGTGTAAGGGTGAAAGCATTGCTCTGTGTTCTCTGTTCCCAAAGCATTGGGTTCTGATGTGGATGCTTGGCTGGGATTTCAAAGGAGTCGAGTCTGGCAGTACTGCAGCAGGGCATTAGAGCCTTTTTTTGGCGGCACTGGGAATTGAACCCATGGCCTTCCCCTGAGCTACATCCTCAGCCCCATTTTGTTTTATTTTACTTTATTTATTTATTTTTGAGACAGGGTCTTGCTAAGTTTCCCAGGCTGGGTATGAACTTATGATCTTCCTGCCTCATCTTCTCAGAGTTCTGGGACTGGAGGTGTACATCACTGTGCCTGGCTACATTAGAGATCTTAAGAGGCTCCAGAGCACTCAACAATCAGAGAAGCAGGGCTGCCACATTGCTAGGGAGATAGGACACAACGAAAGGCTTTGTGGTTGGGGTAGTATCTCTTGAGTATGGGATTGAGAGTCCTCGTGTCTTGAGTTGGGGCAGGGATAGGTGGCTGAGAGGCCTCTGAAGTCCCCTCCACTTCTACTCAGTGGCCCCATTTACCTAAGAGACTCTTCTGCTTCCGGAAGGAAATGCCTCTTGTCACCTGTCACCAGAATGGCAATGAAGAGGTGGTGTGTGTGTGACTGTATCAGGCAGGCAAGCCCATCTCCTTCCAAGGCAAGTCAGACTCCCCTTCTGATTTGTACGAAGCCAGAAAATGCCATCCTTTAAGTAGCTATGGAGGATGGGACCAGGAAAGCAGCTATTTCCCAAGGGACACAGGAAAGCAAAGGGATATCCATTCGATATTGTACAGGGGGCAGAAAAAAGAGGTGTTGCTGGAGAGAGGTGGTGAGCTACACTCTCTGGGGTTAGGGGATTATGTCTCTAGTTAGAAGGACAAGCTGAGATTTAGACTGGGTAGAGAACCCCTAAGTCCCATGCCTCTGGAGAAGAGAAACTAGAGGCTGTAAGCGGTCACATGTACTATCAAAAGGCACAAACCCCGAAGTGGTGAGCCACAAACCAAGCGAGTGTCAGCACCACAACCCCTGTGATTTCAAAAGCCAAAACAGAGGCATCTTTTGGGATGGTACCACATCTGAGTGCCTTCCTATTCACCAATCTCATGGCCTAAAGCCCAGGGAGAAGTTGGGCTGAACCACAAACAGTCTGCTCCCTGGGGAAGGAGCAACAGTCTAAGGGATGCAGTGAGGGACAAACCAGCTGTAGAAGAGCATGTGTGGGCCAGTGAGGGACAGCCTCTTTGGGACTGAGCAGGGAGACTCAGCTCTCTCTCCAGTATTCCTGTCCAAGAGCTTCCATTTTCCTTGTCTCCATGAGTGGGGCAGAGCACATGGACTCAAACCCAACTCCTTCCGTAAACATGCGAAGAAAATGTAATGCCTCTGCCTGAACAAAATGCATCTTGTGAATCGCCCCATCTCTCCACTGCATGAGCTCTCGTTTCTGAGGCTCTTTTCCTGTATATGCACTGCAGGCTCCCAGAAGACTGAGGCCTTGAGGAAAATGCCAGGTTTAAAAAGGACTTAGGGGCATTTGGAACTACCTACCCTCGCAACCTCTACTGTGGCTTACCAAGTTCATTCAAGGCATTCGTTTAGCCACTCTCCATTTATTCTGGCATGAAGAGAGCAGCAAAACTTATCATCTCACTGTGTCCCCCAACCCGAGTCCTTTGTAGCCAGATCTACACCTGACTAATAGCCAATAACCTCAGTGCTCTCTGGGTCACCCAAACGTCCCTGATGGCCACGTGACCAAAGTGCGTCACCCAGGGAGCATGAGAACAACACAGGACAACACAGCTCCAAACAACCCTTAGGACCATCCGGATGGCCACAGACAAGGAAATAACTTGTGAATGATCTCGACTTGCTCTTGGGTCGTTTCCTGTGGTAAAGACCAGGCACTGTCCCAGGATAATGACTGGTGAGTGCTCTCAGAAGTCCATGGTGGCCTGGGTCTCCACTGTGACGGCACAGCAGGACTCGCCAAAAATAGGTCCTGGGATAAGAGCCTCCTAACACCCTGCCCTCAGTGCGCAAGGCCTCTGGGACTGGGGAGAATGAGTGCAGGGAGGCCACTGGGCTCCAGGTGACACCAGCTTGGCTCAGAGGAGGCAGCCTGTTCTTGAAGTGGGAGCTGCTAAAAAGGTGACCTCCTCCTACAAAACACATGAGTTGCTGCAGCTCCAGCCGCTCCATCTTAATGAACTACATTTTGCACAGCATATGTAAGCCTGTTAGGTGCAAATATTTTATGGAGAATCTTATTATGAAGTTCCCAATTTCCTGAAAAGGACATCAACCCTTCAAAATTTTATTTAAGATTCTTGACACTGCTTTTTCAAGGCTTCTACTGATGTCCTACACTAACACAAAGCAGTGTTTGGAGGATGGTCCCTCTGGTCTGGGTTTAGTTAATCACCTTGGGTTTTCAGAGTTACCAGTCTTCTCACCCAGCTGCGCTGAGCAGTCTGCTTTCTAGGGGTCACAGCACGAAGCCACTGTGGAGGCGATGTTGGGAGCCAGACAGTATGCATAGACCTCCTGTGCCCCTGCCTTACCCTGTGGCCATGGACGGCATGCTCCCAGGTGAGCTGACTAATCTGCTCATGATACAGCAGGGCTATGGAGCAGGAGCTTGCTCAGTCAGATGTGGCTGGAGAGGGAATAAAAGTACTCAAGCAGAGGAATCACCTCAGCTGCATGGAGCACTTTGGTTTCGTTAAGAACACTCAGATTCATGTGTGTGTGCATGTCTCTATATGTGTATATAGAGACACATGTGTGACGTGTGCCTGTGGATGGGTGATGTGTGCCTGTGGATGTGCGTTTGCATACACTTGTGCATGTGGGAGCAGGGGTGAGAGGCATCTTAGGTAACAGCTCCTCTCCCTCTGGAGAAATTCTGAATTCAAAGTGATTTTTAACAAATCCTTTCGCTATACCTGAAGGCAAGTACAGCTACAACCAAATAAAAAAGAGATACAAATATAGAAAGAAAAAAGATATGTATAGGTAAGGTGAGGGACAGGAGAAAGACAGCAATACTTACCCTACAACCACAATGATAAAATCTAGTAAATTCCAACCATTGCGGAGGTAAGCATTAGGGTGAAAAAGAAGTCCATAGGCGATTACTTTTAAAAATGCTTCCACGGTAAAAATTATGAGAAAGAGATATTCCACTCGTTCCTAGGAAACAAAATAGGAAAGAGAAAAACAAATCATTAGGTTAGGGATTTGGAAAGTTCTGAACTAGCAGATCTCATAAACACAGTCGTGCACCCCATAATAATGTGTCAGTCAACTACAGCAATACTTTGGTTCACAAACTTAATCCACAAATCTGGAAAAGATGGCCATGTTTGTGTTCCTGCAGGAAAGATGGCTGTTGTTGTATTCATCACGTGATGCAGACTTCACAAACAAAAAACAAAATTTTACCAAACGCTTGTTTGCGAACCAAACTGTTTGCAAACAAAGGTGTTTGTGAACTGAAGCACCACTGTAGAGACTACACACACAATAGTGGTCCCCAAAGACTCTGCCACCAAGTGCCTTGGAAGCCATCTTAGTTTGTGAAACTCACTCTATGATGTTTGCACAACAGTGAAAGGGGTTAAGGACACATTCCAGAACATAACCCATCATTAAGTGACACATGTCTATAGATGGAAGAATGCTGCTCCTCTGTAGTAGGACCTAGGGGACACTGAGTGGGACCACCCCCCAAGCCAAATTATCAAATCCGCAGCCTTTTCTACCATTAGCACTCAATCCAGTTGGGATTAAAGGATATCTATCTATCTATCTATCTATC
This sequence comes from Hystrix cristata, assembly GCA_004026905.1. Taxonomy (NCBI): domain Eukaryota; kingdom Metazoa; phylum Chordata; class Mammalia; order Rodentia; family Hystricidae; genus Hystrix; species Hystrix cristata. The sequence goes on from PVJO010002991.1 coordinate 82,306, forward strand.
TATCTATCTATCTATCTATCTATCTATCTTCAAAAGTACCTTGTTAAAATGTAAATATTATGAAGGCGTAATGATTCACATTTTTAATGAAATGCCTCATTTAACCAGTTAACATTTTACTGTGCCTTCTTAGAAGAGTGCCTTCTTAGTAAGGTACTTAGTAAGTACTGTACCTTCTTAGAAGATCTTCTTAGAAGACATAATGTCTTGATCTACAGGGAATCAATATAAGGACAGAGAAGATGCTGAGAAAGGGGGTAAAGCATAACCTCAGGAAACCTATGCCACAATTCAGCAGTAATTAAACCCGAGAGTAATAGACATGGTTCTGGGGAGGGCACTAGCTGAGTTCTCTGAAGTAACAGAGCAAAGCTGCAGCCACGAAGAAATCGAGACATCGAAGAGCTCTTCATAGCAGCCAAAACAGAGGTAACTGCTCACATGCACAGATCCAGGCAATTGAAATCTCTTTCTTGAGAAAGTAAAACTCTGTCCAAAGACACCAGCCAGGTGAGCACCAAGACCCAGCAGTCCGAGGGTGGGGCTGGCACTGGGCAGGTGGTGGATGGAAAAGCCAGCTTTTCTCCCCCTGCTACCTAAGAGCAAAGCTTGGTATTTAAGGATGCAGTGTGCCTGTCCCTGGGAGGCCAAGACAGACTCTGCTCAATTAGAGCTAGCTGACTCCCTGTGCTGATTCACTGTTTCCCTCCACACTAATTGCTTCCCCCTCCCACCCCCAGTGCACAGCGTTAATGGCCTCACCAGGGGAGGCTGCCTGCTCGCCTTCATGCCCCACTGATCGCCTCTGCAGGAGCTTCAGCTGTCTCTCCCAGGAGCCACAGAACACCCATCCACACTGCGTGCGGGTGCAGGTCCTCCAAAGCATGGTAGACCTCTCCACATCCCTGGAAGGCATTCAGTGCAGAACCTTCAAACCCATTTCCCTCCCCTGCTGGGTCAAAGGGAGCTCACTGCAGACCCCCTAGTCCACTTATACCTCAGAGAGGGGTGGCCTAAGAAGGCCCACTTCCTCCTGCCCAGCTTGCTGGAAGGGTGTCCCCGCCTGGGATATTGGGAGCCCAGCAGGTGGCTCTGCAGGACAGGCACCTTGTGTCCCCCGGCACTCTTGTCGACACCCAGATATTTAGTGAGTGCTGACCTCACTGTGCCCAGCTCTGGGTGGAGCAGTTTGAGGATGCTAAGGCAAAAACTGCAGAATTATGGGTTCCACTAAGACCAAATGCAGCAGATCTGCAGTGTGCATTATAGACAATTCCAGATGTGCGAGTGGCACTTGGAAGTTTAGGAACCACTATCTCACCTAATGACGGAGGCCCAGACCTAATCATCATCTCAGAGTTAGACACGTCCTTCACTTCCTATTCATTTTAGCAACATAAAATTAGTTTGGAATTGTGGCTGTTTTCGGGCTCTGACTCAGGAAAACTTCACACTATGTGGGGCATCGGCTTTTTCAAATTGTGTGATGCAGAGTTAGAGTGTACATCAGGGCAGTGCTGAAAGAGAAGACGTTACGAAAAGGCCTGATGCAACCTGAGGATGCTCATGGAAGGTGGCAGGTGGAGGAGCAGCTAAATAGCCACTTAGCTGCAGTCCCCTCACCCCTACTCCCATGACAGTTCATAAATTTCATATTTACCACCAAGTAACAGGGTCGCCCCTGTATGTAACAAACACCCAGAAACCAAACACAAGTTGGGTTCCACGAGGTGTCAGGTGCTTTCATGTATTCACATATGAGCTCACTGCTTTTACTTCTGTTCGCTTGCCTGTGCATGGCTGCATCCATCCATCCATCCTTCCCCTCAATCACTCAGGACTAATGCTGTACAAACAGGTGTAGTGTCAGAGCCTGACCCTGGAGTTCCCTCTGGGTGGTCTAGACAAGAACTTTCTGGAGGAGGCAGAGGCCAGCCACAGAGTCTCTTCTGCTCTCCCGGGGAGAAGACCAATGTCTCCAAGGCTCCAAGGGCCCTGTATGCTGGGAAGCTGGCGCTTCCCAGCAGCCTCTTATAAACAGTTGGCATGCCCAAGCCAGACTACCTGGCACCAAGCAGCGTGTTTATTCCCTCATCGAAAGGCCACTTCCCCTTGCTTAATTTGCCCCATAAAAAGAGAGGGCCACGGGGACAGAAGAGTCCCCCTTGGGATGCAGACTCTCGGCTCGACAGCATCCTGGACTTGCCACACCACTTTGTGGGATGGAGGACTGGGGGGCCTGTGACTTATTTTATTAGGCTTTGGCTTATATAAGTTTCCCCAGTTAAAGCCTATTCCTTACTCCATGCCACATGACATGTGTTCTAGACCCTGGTACATAACACAGAGATGCAGAAGGACCCCCTAAGCAACAGTCAGCCACTTAATCACACATTCAGTCATTCACAGACATGTTTGTATGTTGCTGGGTGCTGGAGCTTTGAGGAAAAGGGTTCAGAAACTGACCTCCATGAGCTCCTGGTACATGAGAGGGGTACAGAGGGTCAGGAGAATCCAGTACAATGCGTGAATGGTGTCCTGGAGACAAGCATGACTGCCCAGAAAAGGGCTTTCCAGAGTGAGGATCTCTGATCTAATCTCAAAGGAGGAAGGACTTTCCAGGTGAGGTTAGGGGTGGGGGAATTTGGGCCGGGGTCAGACATCCAGGTGGAGGGAGAACTGTTGAGACAGGAAAGACGCATATTTGCTTTAGCTGGAGTGAAGGGCACTGAGGGACTAGGTCAAGGGGTAGGCAGGAGCAAGCTGGCCTGTGGCCACACCTGGAGCCTTGGACTCCATTCCAAGGCAACTGGGAAGACCCCATTAGACGTACGCTGGCTGGAGAATGGGTGGTGGGGTTGAGAAGTGACCCAGAGTGATGTCACAGAGGCACGAGCCGAGGTAGAAGCAGTGGGACTGGCGAGACACAGGTGGGCTTGAGAGATAGTAAGCATGCACTTTGGTTTCTGCTTGCATATGGGAAGAAGCAGTGGGAGAGAAGAAGCACACCGACTGCCCTTCCCTGGGGTTTCTAGTTTGTGTGACCACGTGGATGGTGATGCCTCACACCGAAGAGGGACCTTTAGCAAGAGGGGCTGGGGAAGAAGATGGACACAGCAGTTATGGGACCTGCTGAACTGGGAATACTCTGACTGGCCACGAGATGCCACAGGTAGGGCTCAGGACAGAGTTTGGCTGACAGGATGAGGCCGAATGAGGGTGCCCTGCGTGAGCATGCAGACTAAGGAGAGAACAGCTGAGCCTGGCTCCCGCCCAGCAAGGTACAACCGCTACACATCAGCATCTGAACAGCCAGCCCACCAGTAACCTCGTCCAGGAGAAAGCCCCTCCACATCAAGGGAATTTATCTCCTGAGGAAGTTAAAGGACTCTGCTTAAAATCACAGAGTCTGGGTGACAAAAGGAATTTTACAGGTTTTCTAATTTCCCTTCTCACCTGAAAAACTAGGATGTGATAAGATACTGAGGCCAGAGAGACAGATGACAAGAACAGGAAACCAGATCTCCTGCCCTTCCATCCAAAGTTCCCCTCAGCTTGTTTTGCCTCCTGGGCCCCAGAGATGCTTCTTTCACGGGTCCCAGATCATTCCCAAGGACCGAGTGGCTTTAGACTGCTCACACTGAGTTGCTTAGGATTTGACACTGAACTGAAGGGGTCCAGGAGCCAGTAAGAAGGCATGTGGCCAAGAATTCAGAGAAAGGGGGCCCCAGGGTGTGTACTAGGAGCATGTGACTAGACAAGAGGGAGGTATCAGGAAAACACACCAAAACTGAGAATTCAGATGAGACATCAGCTCAAGTGGAGAATTCCAGTCCACAGAAGACTTCAGACTCAAAAACCTCTGAGGGAAGGCTCTAAGTGACTACTGGCTGAAGAAGTTGGAGCCAGAAAGCCAACTAGAGAATGGTGTAGATGTGAAGTTCAGCGCTGAGGGGCTCAAAGCACAGCCCAAGCAGACAGCATGCTGGGTTGGTGTTTGAAACTACCAGGCTCAGAATTTCCTCAGTGCAATGAAACTGGAGGGAGAAGCCTTCTTCTATCATAGTAAATGCAAAGAGCCAGGCAGCATAGCACTTGTAAAGGAGAGCACTTGTAAAGACTCTAAAGGAGGTTTACAGCGATCACATACAATTTGAGAAAAACAAATTCCCATTATGACCCATCCAGCAAAGAGGACAGCCCCAACTAGTTCACCGTAGATGTGCAGTTTGTTCAGATAATGAAGGGTTTCATCTTCCTGGCTGAGTTTAAAACCTATCACCAAGATCACAAGGCTACTACTGGTGGTCCTTGAAAAACATGGCTCTCTTCATTCACCAGAGACTCTGAGTTCAGCCCCTTACCCAAGAAGAATTCGATTTTATTTTGAGCCTGGAAGCAAAGGAACCAAGTTAACTGAGGCACTAGTGATGGAATGGACAAGCCATTACCCCCCAAAAGTTGAGCTTTTATAAGGAAAAAGAAATCACGAGAAGGTTAGCTTGTACTGCCACCTGGGACTATGTACATAGGTGGTTTTGTGTACTTTTTTAAATAAAAGATTTAATTAAAAAAAAAAGAATTCAGAGAAGGGTCAGCTACCTATTGCTGACAAATCTAGACCCAGGCGCTGGGCACCCTGTGACTGCTGGAGTATGCTGACTGAATGCTGCAAAGAGCAATGTCGTTCACTCTGACCTTAGGGGCATGAGGGCCCGGACAGAATCACCTAAAAAGTAAAAAACGTAACAGTTGAAACGGTGAGGTCAATCCCTTCACAGCGTGAGTTGTGTTGCCGTAGAACATCCCAGGTTGGATGTACATAGGGTGGAGAGCAGCAAGTTCAAAGACTGGTATTGCCAATGTCGGTGTCTCCAGTCCTGAGAACCCATGGTCCTTTACAGCCCTCCTTGACCCTAGTGTCTGTCCTCTGGGAGTTTATAAAGCAGTTGGAAAGGTAGCAAGTGTATACATGGGAAGCTTGATGGGCAACTAAGATAGCTGAACTCCTTGGGAATTAGGAGGTATCATATTTCCCGGTCTCTCCACTCCATTCTACTAAATATTTCAAACATGTGCTGGGTGCCTTCCTGAATTCTGAGCAGTCAGAGAACTCATGCGAAGGCAAGCACCCAATAGTCAGAAGGTGAACCGGCCTTTCTGTGATCTTGGGAATGGGGAAGCATTGGAAGCCAACCTAGGAGTCACTAACATTCCCATTCCCACCACTCTGTGTTAAGGTTGGAAAGGGTAGAGGAGGTGTGAAAAACCAGAGAGAGCAAAGCCCGCAGACTCTGCACTGCAAATGGGCCAGAGTGGATTCCCCAGGGCACCCGGAGCACCCTGCTCCTCTGCCAGCGGGGGATCCCTACCTAGCAATTGGCTTCTCTCTTCCTCCTTTCTAACACTTTCTCTTCCAACCCAATACTATTTTTTTTTAACCTTAGTGCTTCCTTCCTTTCGCCATCTTCTTCTACCTTTCTTTCTAGTCGTCCTGCTCATTTTTCAGCTCCACAGCTGGCAACTGGGTGCCCCTGGTAGCATCCATGTTTGAAATATTTATCAGAGTTGAGTGGACAGAGAGTCCCAGTTTGGAGAATTATGATGTCTTCTAAGTACCCGAGGAACTCAGTTATCTTAATTGCCTATGAACCTTGTGTGTATACATGTGCTACCTTTCCAAATGCATTATAAACACCTGGAGGACAGACACTCAATAATGTTTTGATAGTAATAATCAATAATTTGATTCTGGTACCAACTGGCTGTGTGTCTTTGGGCAAGTCACTTGGCTTCTCTGGGTCTATTTCCTCATATGTAACAGGACTTTAAAAACATACAGTGCTGCGGAGAGGCCTGGGCTCCCTGGGCTGCTTCGGAAGCAGGTACTCCCAAAGGGGAAGGCTGAGTGTGGAGCCCTGTATTCCACCCCGCTCTGGAACCAGGGCAGCGCCATGTTAATCCCCTGGGCTGAGTTGTCCAGGAGTCCTGACCCGTTGTACTAGAGTCCAGGAAGCCGATATAATGGGATGTGAACAAAGAACACACACCTTGAAAGAAGTGACTCCCTCTCACTGACCAGTCTGGAAGACTTCTGTCAGCTTCATGTACTGGGTTCAGCATAAGATCATTGCTTTTGTGGTTCTTTCTTAAAACTTGGAATACCACTTCCAAAGTGCTGGATGACTTCCAAATTCCTCCAAAATTCTATGGCCAGGGAAGTGTGGATGCTGATCCTTGGTTGGTAGGCAGATCTGGCTAAAGCACAGTTAGATTCTAGGACACAGAATGGATCCAGCAAAGAGCTTTCTTCACTTTCTTGCCTGTTGTTCCAAGGATCACCATAAATACAAATGACTATTATAATAAAAGTATCCATCGTTGATGAGATTATTAATATTTGTGCTCTAGGAGGAACACAAACTCTTTGCGAGCAGAAGCCATGCCAGGGTAGATCTCCAAGGACAAGGACAACTGCAGAGGGACTAAAATGTCTGTTTGTGTGTGCATATTTCTGCAGCACAGGTCACAAATGGGAGAGCTGTGAGATGCTCACTTTCCTGTGTGAAACATGACATGGCTTAGATCTGCTATGTAATCGACCTCGGCTGTGAGAATTCCGACCCACAGAGCCTGTGTGTACCTTCTTAAATTTATGCAAGTGTATTTCTCAAAGCTGCTAAGAATGCTAAACCAAAGAGAATTGATGAGAAGCTCAGTTATACAATTTCATCTCAGTACGAGGTACAAAGACAATGAACACAATAACAATACTTCATGCAGCACATTGTATTTTGGATTGTTTCGTAACTTAAGTACCACTCAACCTGACGTCAAAATACAGTCTTCTGTCTATTCTCTAGCCAAAAAGCCATAAGATCTCTGCTCCTCACCCCCTAGTTCTTCTCTCTTCTTTCCATATGTCACAAATACTTCCTGAGAGTCTGCTTTGCCCAGGTCACCTTCCCACACTGGTTTCTCAGACACTGACAGAGCTGGAGAATGTTTGAAGCTAGGACAGAAGGGTACACTTCGCCCCTCCTATTCTACAGAAGCGATCACGTGCCCAAGGCCCACAAAAAGCCCAAGGGATGAGCACCTGGCTCCCCAGATAGCAGGTCTGGTGTTTCTTCTACTACAAGGCAGCTGTCCCTCTTTGTGGACAGATCAAACTCCTGAGTCATTGTGCGCTGCAGCAGCCACTGCACAGAAAAAGGGCCACCCCTGAGGTGTGGTGGCCAGTGTGGACAGCAGGAATCCCACACTAAAATCTTTATGCCACTTTGGTCTCCACTGGTACCTGAAACTCAGCCAAGGAGAAGCAGCTCTTCTTCCCTCCACAAAGCGATGGACAAACAAAATGTAGAACACACGCACAACAGGATGTGATGTAGCCTTAAAAAGGACCAAAACGCTCATACATGGCACATCATGGAAGAACCATGTTAAGTGAAAGCCAGTCACAAAGGAACAAATACTGTACGATTCCACTTGTATGAAATACATAGGCTTGATAAACATACAAGCAGAAAGTAGATTAGGGGCTGTCAGCAACAGGGGCCAGGGAGAGGGAGGACTAGGGAGCTCCTGCTTAACAGGCACAGAGTTTGGGTTTGGGGATATGGAAAACTTTGGAAATAGTGGTGATGGGTGCATGACATTGCGAATGCAATTGATGTTACTGAATTGCACACTTAAAAATGTTAGAATGCCAAATTTTATGTTATACATTTTTTACTGCAATAAAAAAGAAAACGAAGCATTCTTTGGGACTTTAAAGGTTTTCTCGCTGTTTTATGGGTCTCTATCTAAAATACCTGGAGTCAGGTTTGAATCCATATTAGATGCCTAACAGAGATGAATGCTCAGAAAGCCAACAACACTGTTTTTGGTGGTGGAGCACTGGGCAGACGCTGGGATCTGCACTGGGAAGAAGCGGTCTGGGCAAGGAGGTGTGCGATGTCAGGGTGGGCCCTTCCTGAAGACTTTATGTCGAAGCCTCGTTTAGAGGTTGCTTGATGGTTCAGATGGTCTGGCCCTTTACTCAGAAGGAAGGGCCAGGAAAACCATTTAATGGCCCAAGACCAAAGCAACCTGGAAAATAACGATTTGCCCTTTTATTGAGTACCAGTAGCAACTGCAGTTAGGTGAGTTGAAAAGGTGTTGGTTTCACTGGTTTTACGGTAGCTCAGTTAAAACACACACACACACGCACACGCACATGCACACGCACTGGTCTATTTCTTTGTGCCTGCCCATCATGCTGAGTTCAAGTGACTTCTTCACTTACCAATTTCCTGCACTTAAGTCTTTTTCCCTAGAGGGCAGCTTGACCTCAGCTGCCCTGGCTTGGAGGCCCAGGTGCTCAGCTGTGTGGGCGGCCCAGACGTCAGGGTATGGCTCTACTCATTCCCTTGGGCCTTCAGGGTTTCCTGCCCTGGCCCAGACACACGATCTGTGCTGGCCTTCCCCAGGCAGCCACTGTGCACCCTGAGGCCCCATCTGAGCCCGTGTTTCTCTAACTGCAAATGCCTAAAAGGGTGGGCATGGCCATTTCCCTCTATTTAGATTGGAACATCAATATCTGTCACATTGCTGCCTGCATCATCCTCTTGGAGAGGAAAGGAAACCTGAATGCCAGAGAGGACAGTCTCCTCCCTCCTCCACTTGACCTCCATCCCAGCCCCTTGTGAGGCTACACTCCTATCATTGGGTATCTCTGACTGCCAGAGAATGGATGCAGTCCTTTCCTCTCCAAGGTAAAAAAAAGGTAATATGTTTTCTTCGGGGGTAATGGAGTGGAGAGGTGACAGGTATTACCAATCATGGCTGAATTACTCCTGGGGACCATGGGCATTTGCTTAGTGACCTGTGGGCTACTAGGTAATTTCCCAAATTGAGGGAGGGAGGTATAGCAGTGGCTTTAAACTCCCTACTACTTGCCTGCCTTTTTCAGCACCTACACCAACACCTGCCTCCATCCTTCTGCCTCATCCCACTGTCCACTCCATTCTGGCCCTGCCACTGGTTGTTCAGATGTTAAAGCAGCTTCCTGCCCGGACATCTGGATGGTTTTACTGCTCAAAAACATTTGACCCAGCACTTGCAGGGCAGAAGCTGGTATCTTTGTCACTTTTGGTTAAGAGATATCTTTAAGTGAAGGCAAAATGTTAGAGAAAAAGAGTTCTGGAGTCACACGCCTGGGACTGAACTTTTCCTGTGACAAGCTATGTCATCTTTCGAAACTTTGGCTTCTTCCTCAGTGGAGTGGGAATAATTACACTTACCCTTGAATAATTCTGAAAATTAGAAACCACACAGCGTTGTCGCTCAAATGGTAGTACTGTTACTTCTGTGGGCCTCACACCTGTTCCTGCGGTAGCTGGTGCGCACTAGGTGTGCAGCACACCTGTGCAGAGTGGGCACAGTGTCTTTGCCTGATAGCTCTGTTGTTCTCCCCAGAGGTCTTGACTCTGCCTGCCCCAGTTGCCTCTCTGTTTCCTCTCTCTCCCTGGCCACATCAGCTTTGGATCTCTAATTTCTAGCACAAACATTGTCCTCTTTTTGGGAGGGGGAGTGCTGGGGATCTAACGCAGGGCCTTGGACTGAGCTAAATCACCCACCCATGTGCTGTTTTGATCCTCTTCACTTTGACAAATCCCAAAGACGTGAGGTCCCACACTGGCTTTCTACTGTCAAAGCCACTTAAACAAAACAAACAATACCCAAAACTAGTCTGAATCCTATTTGCTGGGTTCTACGTGTTCCAAATATTCATCCACCTCCCTCCCCGGTCCTGGGATCTACAGGAATAGGTTCCAGTCTGGCTGTAGAGACCCCAGGCCCACAGTTACACACACTGTCTCCATGTCTTTAGGAACCAGTCAATCCAACATCTTTTGATGTGATTTGTTTCAGCTATGGTGAGTGAAAGTGAAGTGAGACTGTCAGTATCAGAAGCAAAAATTCCACGGATAGGGGAGGCTGGCCAACCAGGTGTAATCACCAGTGACAACCCACCGCGTAGAACTTTACAGTTCACAAGGTCCTTCTCTCAAGTGCTTTCATGTTGAGTCTCATGACCCCCTGTGAAGAAGGAAGGGAAATATTTTTCTCCTCCTTTTACTCCCCTTCTACTCCTTTTTCTTCCTCCTTCTCACCATACCATCACTACATCACTAACACTACCATTATCACTATTACACCACAACTACCACCACAGCCCCCCTCACGGTTCAGATCTAAAATGTCCCCCCAAAGTCTCATATGTTCAGAGGTGGGGCTTTTGGAAGGTAGTTGGATCTTGGGGGCATTATACTCATCAGTGGTGTGTTCACAGCTGAATGTGCTCTTAGGAGGTTGTTATGGTTTGTGCCTAGATGTCCCCCCAAACCCTCATGCAGTCACAGGTGGGGCTTTTCAGAGGTGGCTGAATCTAGAATGTGTGATGCTGGGATTAAGGGCGTGTGATTACTAAATCAATCCACTGATTGGTTTGGCACCGCCCTAATCCTGGCAGCCTGGATAAGATGTAAGGCACAGAAAGAAGCTACCTAGGTTCCTTGCTTGCCTTGCTGCCTTCTGCCTGTCTGCCATGCCACCCTGCCTTGGAGCCAGTCAATTGTGCATTGAAACCTCTACAAACTGAGCTAAACAAACTTTTCCTCCCTTAACTTCGGGTGTCAGGTATTTTGTCTCAGCAATGAGAAAAGTGACTAAGACAGAGATAGGACCTCACTGGAAGAGGCAGATCACTGGGGGCATGGCTTTGGAGCTGCCCTCCCTTCCCTCTCCTCTCCTCCCCTCCCTTCCCTTTCCCTTCTCTTCTCTTCTCTTTTCTCTCTGCTTCCTGGGTGCCATAGGTTGATAGTTTTGCCCTACCATGCCCTTCCTTCATGAGGTTCTTGCCTTAGAGAGAGCCGACCATGGACTGAATCCTCTGAAGCAATGAGTCAAATAAACTTCTCTTTAAATTGTGAGTGTTGTTAATTTTGCCCCAGCGATGGAAAAGTGAGTAATATGACACCATCATCTGCATCATAGCTGCCATTAACAAGAGTCTAAGCCTGGATATTTTAGTGCTAATCCTAACAGTTACTATCCATGAGAGATACAAAAATATTATCTCCTTTACATACCTGAGCAAACTGATCAAAGAAATGAGGGAATCTCCCACAAAACCACACAACTAGTAAGCAGTAGAGGTAAGACTCTACATTTAATTTTCCCCCCATTTTTTGTAGTTATAGAAAAGACTAGACTTCACCAACTCACCTTTCAGGTAGCTCTCTTTGAATTAGGAGGTATACTGGGGCCTGGGTGGGGGGTACACTGAATGCCTGGTTCTTGTATGAAATCCAGAAAGATAAGCAAGTCTTTGATACTCAGATCCAACCTGGCTTGGGACTCTGCATTTCTATGGATGGAAGTCTGGACACGTGCTTGCTATGTGGACCTCCCACTGCTGTCCAAACCTGGCCACTGATCTGTGTGGAGCACTTCTGTCTATAAAGTCAAGTCTAATCCAGAGGAGGCTATCTTGCTCCTCACCAGAATCCCCTGGCCACAGAATCCACTGAACACATGAGACCCAACATTGCCAGTGCTGCATGAAGGGAAAATTTCTCCTGGATTCCAAAAGAAAGAAAGAGGAAAGCATTCTAATCCCTTCTTTAGCTGGACATGCCAATGTCATCTGTATTGAAGTCTAGACTGATGTCACCTGGGACCATGAGGACTACAAGTTGAGGGCATGAGCAACACACAACATGCTGAGGGTGGCAAAGAGAAAAGGTGGAAAGACTTGAGATTTGAGTAACTTGTTGAACCACTGAATTAATTAACATTGATGCCACCCTGAATTGGGGCTTTCTTTATGTGTGACACAATGCTTATTGTGAAACATTTTGAATCAAATTTTCTAGCACTTGCATTAGAAAGTGTCCTTATCGATGGGCTCTATTTGCTATCTCCACACACTGCTGCTCCTTCTGCCTCTTTATCCCACGGCTACTTAGGGCTTCCACCCTTATCAGCCATTTGGGCACATTAAAACTAAGCTCAGTCTCACCCAGCCGGAAAAGGCACACACTCACAAACACGCAAGACAAATGCTCCTCTGTTTCCCTGTCAGCTCGCAACCCAGGCATGAGATGCTTATTTCAGATTATGGTCTGAGATTAGATCTGGGGAAATCAGCCCAAATTCCCACTGAAGTGTAGCCCACGTAATTCTGTGCTTAGGCTCTCACTACAGCCTGTGGATGAAGAGCCCCAGTGTATGGCTGCAAGAGACAGAAACTCATTTACAGTCCTTTAAGAGGCTGGGCATGGGGGGAAGGAGTGCCCCAGTATCAACATCAGATATCTGGAGATGAAGGACTCAGGGATGTAGACCTGGTGTTCTCTCTAGTGTGGCGTTTTCTTATCTTTAAAGGATGAAGGCATTTCTGAGCAAGGAACTTTGTTCTTACTCTTACTCATATGTTGAGGCTAAGAAAGTTGGTCTTGTAGGAGAAAAGACTAGAAGTCACTCAAGACTAGGAAAGGGAAGGGGAAAGTAGGGGGGTCAGATGACAGGTACCAAAGAGCTGAGGGATCAGTTCTGGTGCTCCACAGCATGGTAGAGTGACAGTTGTCTGCAATAATCTACAATGCATTTCCAAAACGGAAGAAGAGGCTAAAGGTTCCTGACACATAGAAATGATACATGTTTGAGGAGGTGGAAATGCTCCTTACCCTGGCCCTGATTTGATCATTGGATTGATTTGATCAATACATTGCATACATGTATTAAATTATTTTACTGTTCCCATAAATATGTACAAATAGTATGTGTCAATTAAAAAGCTCCCAAGGGTATAAGATGCTGCTCTGCCCTCCACAGCCTGATGGTCTAAGCAAGGAATAGGACAGATATACATTATACAGAGAAACTATAACTCATGGTCACATGTGCTGCTTGCCAACGAGCACCGCACATAGCAAAGTGCTGAAGGATTCGGAGAAGGGAGTACTGCTAGGGGGTGGGGTTGAGGGTGTTGGGAGGAGGAGACACCAGGCTGAGCCAGGGCCAGGTGAGGGGATCTCCGAATGGGAAATAAGGCTTCCTAGAAGCAAGGGGCCAAGTATCTCTGTCAGAGTTTGCACTGCGGCAGATAAAGCTGGATAGGCAGGTGAGGTTTAAATTGAAGCAAGTTTTGAGTGACAGGTTAAAGAGTCCATACTTCACACTGAGGATGTTATACCTGGGATTTAAGGGCCACAGTGACCTCACCTGGTGACAGTTTGTGATGTGAGGGTGCCAGGTGCTTGACTGTGTTTTAGTAAGGCACATGTGTAAAGAAGTCTTCAGATACATGAGACTGAAGTAGAGAGACCACCGCAGTGGCCCAGGAAGGAGGCCGTAACAGTTTGGACCACAGGCTGAAAGAAAGATGATGGCAGATTTAGAAAACACCATTGCTAGGGTGGGCCAAGAGGGCCCATGGAACATGACATTAGGACTTCATTCAGAATGGCTGCAAGAATGGATGGACTATACCCAGCAATGCAGTGGCCACTGGCCAGCAGGTTGGCTCAGGCACAGCTCACCAGCTCACCAGATGCAGTTTCTTTATCCACCAAATGGGAAGTATGGCTAGATAATCTCCCCTCCCCCTCCTGCGTCCAGCTAGAAGGCGACCCAGCCGCGTGGGCCTTCCATGGTACATAAGGTGACAGGGATGGGTTTTCAATTTTAGATCTTCTACAACCACTGCCCTCGGGACCATCTAAACTTAACATGCTTCCATTTCTTTAGTTACAAAATGGAGATGCTCTCTTACTGTGGGGATTCTTGAAAGACTATGGGGGAAATGCACACTAGCATGATAAGCAGCAGGTAGTAAAGAAATGCTCCCTTCCACACCTCCAGTGGCTCTAGAATTCCACATGTTCCAAGATGGTCAGTTCAGAACCTCTGATGCGACGAAGAAAAACAAGAGCACACAAAAGACGATGCACACAGGTGGTCAGAGGTTGTGTGAAGGGGAGGGTTTGGGAGATGATCTGCACAAATGAAGCACTTACGTGACATCTAGGATCAAATTAAAGTTCAGTGATAAAAGGAGGGAAAGGGACCAAGAAGAGGATGCTGGCAGGAAGGTGGCCCAGTGCAGCATCTCTCAAGATTATTATAATTTTTTCCATGTCCATCTATGTGTAACTTGGTTTACTCCATACTTTTCTTTAAATCAACTCACTTGTCTTATGTAAACATTAGAAAGGAAACCTTTCATGAGAAGCACCAATGGGAGGGTCTGCCTCTGGCACAGGTGTGGGGATGTGAGACACGTGAGCCACCTGAGGGTGTGGATTCAGGGATGAGGCCTCACAGAGTCAAACCACATCTCCTCCAGGGTCTCACTGGTGACCGGCAGTCCCTGATGTCATGAGGGGTCCCCACATTTGTGATCAGAAGCAAAATGCATGGATGGACGGATGGTGGTTGGGGAGATGACTGGGGGTAGCTGGAGGTATTTCTCAAGGCAGGCCAGGATCCAGGGACGTGCAGGGATTCTGTTTTGTTATCAGATCCTCCGATCCTCCTCCAGTTCCCTGGGTTTTCCCAGGTCTAAGCCTGGTCCACAGAGGCTCTACTCTTGCACGAGACCACCTTAGGTTCCACACACACCAAAGATACCAGGTTGGATACCTCTTGTCTTCTGTGTGCCCTTCCACCCCTGCCTCTTGTAGCAGCAGGCACAGGGGCACCATCTCTCCAGCCTCCTTAGCAACAACAGGCAAGGAAATGAAATGCCACCAATGGCAGCCTAGACACACTGCCCATATGGCACAGAGACATTAGCATGCACATCAAATTCGCCTGAACAACAGCCTCGTTCCCAGCAGCCAGGTTCCTTCCTCTGTGCAGGCGGCCGGGGTGGAGATTCTTCCTGCCTCGGAGGCTTCAGGTTATAGTCTCTAAAGGAACACATCCCTTACCCCAGTCTCCGGGTCTGTTTTATTTGCTCTCCTGAGCTTACGGTTCCTTCCAAGTGTTTCACTCAGAAGACTGCAGAAGCTTCCTGGGCTCTGGGGTTCGGCAGGCGTCTGGGCATGCGCAGCAGAACTGCACAGAGACTGGAAGCACCCCTGGTCTGGGGCCCTAATTTTATGGATGAGGACAGTAAGGCACAAATAAGAGGAAGGACTTGCCAGGGCCACAGAATAGAATTATAGAAAGGTCATGGCAATAATGCTTATTTACATACTCCATTAAAAAAAAACACCAAAAGAAATTTGCGTCTGTGCAGCTTCTGATCTACCCTCCAGGACATGTGATAGCTCCACGAACTAAACTCCGGCAACTCCTTTTCCTGATGGGACATCGTCGGGAGGATCCTCTTGGGGTAATCCTCTCGTGCTACAGGTGATTGGAGCATTCCTTACTCTTTCAGTTAGCTTATGACTGCTGGAGGCCAGAGCCCGGCTAGGTGTGGGCACAGCTGAACAGCAACAGCGAAGTCCCGAGGCCTTGGTTACGGCTGGGCGTACTGCCTCACCGTTCTGAGTCTCGGTTTCCTCATCTGTGAGACAAGGACCATAATATCTGGGCATTATCATCCTCAGAATGTGACAAATTCTACATAAGAAATTTAAATAATGTTTGTTGAGGTCTTTTGTAATTGCCAGAGTGTGATACGAGTATCATTACTATACAAATGAATGAGAAAAGGAAAAATATCTAAAATATGAAACAGTGAGAAGTACTGATTTCTCAGTTAAGACTGAAACATCCAGGGGAGAAATGAGTTCCTCACAGTCTAACAAGATGGCAGTGACTCCTAGCGTGGGGTCCACACCTGCCTGTTCTGGCCTCACTTGGATGCTGACCTCTGCCACCCATTACCTAAGGTGACATCAGACTGGGAGGAGGGTGGAAAGTCAGACCCTGGGGCAGAAGAAACTGAACCCTAGAACATTTGAGTCACTTTCTTTGAAGCAGCTGGAGCATGTCCACTGGGCTGTCCATCAGGATGGCCAGGAAGTTCTGCTCCTTCCCTGGGCATTAAAGGTCACCTGGCCTCGCAGTGGGTAACAGGAGCCAATAATGTACACAGGATGCACAGAGGCAGTCTGTGCTCTGAAGGAGCCCTCCCTCGCTTCCTACTCCGTTGGCCAGCAGATTCCATCCCCGGCAGCTGCTCCTGGCCTCTCCGCTGACCACGGGCCATCTCCGAGGGCTAAGTCACTTCCTTCCACACCAGCAACAGCTCTCTGGCTTGAGCTCTTTTTGGAAACTGGCTGATGCCTTTACTGAAGGCAGATCAAATTTAAAAAGTGCTTCCTGTGAGCTGTAAACAGTCATAATTTTGGCCTTTTGTGGGTGTCTCCCTTCCCTTGTAAAAAAGGGCCTGTTCCCCTTGCTGATCAGTTCAATTATAATGATATAAAGCAGAGGGCAGTAAAAATTTGGGACATGCCCTAAAAAGGGGAGTTTGGTAAAAGTGATTCATGGTCTTTCTTGTGAGGACCTCAGAGGGGGAGGGGGAGGCTTGAGTTGTGCTTCCCAGATGAGGATGAATTTTGTGGTACGTGAAGCAAGGGTGGGAATCCTGGGATCCGTAATGCCAGGCCCATGTGCCCATGTCCTCCTGTTCACCCTGACATTCACTAAGCCCGGAACTGGAGTCTCTTTGCTGTGGAACAGTGTGATGGCCACTGGAGATGCTGACCTGCTTGTAGACCCCTTCATCCCGTCATGGCAGGCAAGTGGAGTCACTGGGCCTGGATGCTTCTCAAAGGACTGAACTCCTGCCTCTTAGTTCTTGCTGCATGCCAGGTTCTTGGATCCACAGAAGTTATTTTTATCTCTAGAGGCTGGGATCAATCATTATTTTCATTTTACAGGACTGGAACCAAGGTCTCCTGTTATGTTATACCGACCTTGAAGAACATAGCAACGTATTTGCATCATTGGATTCCATGTTGCCCATTACTGCCTTTTTTCTTCTAGAAACATAGCAAGGGCACTAAACAAACTGTAACAGTAAAACCATCATCCTGGAAGTCAGAAATCTGAGGTCTAATTTTAGTCTCATCATTATTGTACCGGTTACCTGGGGTAGGCTACACGGCCTCTAAGAACCTCATTTTTCTCATCCACAGAGTAAAGAGGCTGAATTATATCAGTGGATCCCCAATTTGGGTTCTCTGTCAACTACCTAGAAATGCCCTGGACACTGAGTAAAAAATACAGCCTCCTGGGTGCCCATCCCAGATCTGCTGAATCAGAGTCTCAGGAGGAGACCCAGGGATATGGACTTCCCCAGTTTGAAGAGCACCCAGGCTTAGGAATGACACATCTCAATGATATCCATAATTCTCTTCACCTACAAGAGTCTCTGGTTCTGGAACATATCCCTCCTGGCCCATGGGCACCTCTCCAAGGAAGGGTGCTCCCTCTTGACTCATCATGCACGAAAGGAGGTGCAAGGGTGTGCCAGTTGATTTTAGTTATCAATTTGACTGGATGGAGAGACCCTTGGAGAGTCACTTGGATTGTGGGGGTGCCACACTCATGAGTGGATTAATTTACCCATGTTCACAGCTGAATGGGCTGTTGGGAGGTGGGGCCTGGCTGGAGGTACATCACTGGGGGTGCGCCTCTGGAGGGCTATCTCTTCTCTTGTGTTCTGCTTCTTGGCTGGCATGAATTAAGCAGCTTTGCTCCACTACACCCTTCTTCCATGTTGTTCCTGCCTTGGTCACAGCCACCCGTGAACTAAAACCTCTGAATCCGAGTACAATAAACCTCTCTTCCTTTAAGTTGTGGGTGTCAGGTATTTTGTCCCAGCAACAGGAAAGCTGGGACCAATACAGAGGAGGCAGGGAGGCAGAGGCTTTGTTGAAGCTGTACACAGAAGAGTAATGTGTGGTCAGAGCACTAGGGGTCATGGAGTCAGGTGGGCATGCATCCAGGTCAGAAGTCCAGGAACAGAGGGGAAACTGGTGAAGGCAGGGATGTGGGGCCTACTTGATGCCATCAGTCTGACAAGGTGACTGGTTCTGTGGGCCCATCTTTGTGCTGAGGATCGTGGGAACCACATGTGAAGAACGGTGTATCTTTCTGCAGGATGAGACTTGTATATCCATATAGCTCCAATAGCCAACAGGTGGCACCTGAAGAACTGAGACCAGAGATGCACAAATTTAAAGGGGAAAAAGAGAAAAGAAGTGCTGTTTAATGAGTTCCTACCATGTGCCAGCACTGGTCATGTGCCTGTTTGGCCCCAGAGGCAGGTAAGGAAAGATAAGCCAGATAGGGGAAACAAATTCAAGGCAAGAGTGAGGGTGAAGAGATCTATCGCTTCCTGAAAATAGTCCCAGGAACCAGTTCAAAGACTATGTTGGATCCGGAATTGAGGCATCTGGATTGTTTTGCAATCAATTAATTACAGATCTTGGGCAAGATATTTAGTGTCTTTGGATTCCAGTTAGAAATAATAACTGTCCTGCTAACTCACAGGATAAAATATAACACAGTATATCTATGAAAAGTTAAGATCACTGCTTGTTATTGTCTAAATGTTGGTGTCCTCACAGACCCATGTGTTGAAATCTTCACTCCCCAAGGTAAGGGTCCTAGGAGTTGGGGGCTTTGAGGGGCAACTGAGTCATAGGAGGGGAGCCTTCATGATAGGCTTAGCGTTCTGATAAAAAAGACCCCAGAGAGCTCACCCCTTCCACCGTGCAAGATTACAGCAACAAGATAGCCATCCAGGAAGCAGACCCTCATCAGACGCAAAGCCTGCCAACACCTTGATCTTGGGCTTTCCAGTCCTCATAGCTGTGAGAAATACATTTCTGTTACTTACAAGCCATCTGGTCTCTTGGTTCATGGAATACTGGGAGGTATCTGGGAGCGATCCCAGGGCCTGCGATCCATCAAATAGCTCCCAGCACCTCTTGCAAATTCTGAACCTAACACACAAAGCCACCTCCTGGACTGCCAGAAACAGAAAGCCATCTGTCATATGCACATGTGCTGCTTGCGGGCCATGGAGAGCTTTTGTGGACATGGGTGGGTTTTCTTAACTCTAACCCTATCAGGGAGGAGAATGTATTGTTTTTCCCATGTGGAAGATGAGGGAACCACAGCACACACAGCTGGTGCGTACTGGACAAAAGGTAATACCTGAAGTTTCTGACTCCAGACCTAGCCCCTCAGTCAGACTGGCTTGCACTCACTGAACAAACACTGGGCCCCAGATTCATCTGGCCCCACAGGGCTAGGACTCCTTCCAGCCAGTTTGTTACAGAATCCATCCTGTACTGAATTGAAGAGTGTCGCCCTTCCCCAAACCCATATCCTTCCCAGAACTTCAAAATGTGGCCTTATTTGGAAATAGGGTCACTGGCAAGTTACAACGAGGTCTCGTTGGAGTAGGTGGGCCCCTAATCCAGTGTGGGGGTATCCTTACAAGAAGGGGAAACAAACACGCACAAAAGGAGAAGACATATGACACAGGCAGAGGTTTGTGTATCTACAAGAAAGCCTGACATTGCTGACAACAGGCGAAGCTAAAAAAAAAAAAAAAAAAGCACACAACAGATTCTCCCCTAGAGAACAGTCCTGCCCACACTTTGGTTTCAGATTTCTGGCCTCAGGGACTGTGAAAGAATAAAGTATTGTTGTTTCATGGCACTTTGCTATGGCATCCCTAGGAAACCAATATAAGGCCACTGTCAAGGACACTCCCAGGCCCTCTTTACACAGAGTCAGCATGAGAAGGCAGCACCCAGGATAAACATCACCCTTGTCAGCCTCCCCACCTCCCACTGCAAAGGCACCAGGGCAAGCGGGAGCACCTTTGATTTTAACAAATTTTTGAGATTTTAATGAAATATCCAGCTACTCACAGGGACATCCCATCGGACTGCGAGTTCAGTGGCAGCATGGAGATACATGACTGGCTCCTCCAGCTGGTGGCTAGTGCAGTGTTTGCCCTTCTCAGGGGGCAGTGAGTCTCTCTTCTGCACCAGTTCCGTTGTTCTACTGCTCTACATACCCCTGGCCTCTTTCACCAGCTAATGACTCTGGAGCTTAAATATCAACCCAGTGCCTTCAAGGTGCTGCACATTGTACGGGAACACAGAGATGGGGAGGATCTACACCATCAGAGAGGTGGCAGTCTCAGTGGGTAAGGCGAATACCCTTCGAAATCAGAACTAAACACCACATGAATGACACAGGCGGCCAATGCCACTGCTGGCTGAATCAGGAATGAGAATTTCTGGAGAAGGTAGTGTAGGAACTGGGCACTTGGAGGGGGGAGAAAAGAGCAGGACAGAAGTTCACTAGCACAACTGCGTTAGACTTAGCCAAGTGTGTGCATAGGGTGCACAGGGAAGGGATGGTGCAGGAGCTGGAAAAGTGATGGGGTTGGATCACGGAGGGCTTAAATACCTGTAGAAGGAATTTGGGCTGTATTGCAGGCAGCATGGGACCAGTAATGCATATCAGTCTGGTGAAAGTACTTTTACAGTAGAATTAAAACAGGTTTTCAATTTGCAAGCAAATAATACAAGATAGCTTTTCCTTTGAAAGTGATTCTCAGCTTGAATGCTCCGAAGTGACAGGGCCAGGTGCTTGATTTAAAAAGGAGCTGCTTACATTGCACGAATATCTCAAAGTGGACATTACTTTGCTTTTTCAAATATGTATCACGAAATGCTGCTCATCCTCTGCCAGATCAGGCTCCCACCTCCACTAGGGAGCCTTTCTGGTCTGGACAGATCTGTGGCTAGTCTTCTCTCTTTTCTGGGAATCTTCAATTTCAGTAATCTAGTGAGGCCCAGGTTCTTGTCAAGATTCCAAGGATCAGTAACATTTGAAATAACTGTTAGGCAAAGACATAAGGCTGTGGACTTTTTGTTCTGCCAAGTAGAAATATTACAAATAATAATGGCTACTTATTATTTCATTTCATAAAAGGGAGGAACAACAATCCCAGGATGAAGAGCAGCTGGCACATACACACTGAGCTCTTCTTGTCTTTCTCATCCAGCTGCAGACTGATAAGTCTTCGCTGCAGAGTGGCACAGGTTCTATAACACAGGTTCATTTTCTGTGTCCCTTCTATGAAGGCATCTTTTTCTGGGAGTCCAATTCAATCACCCTATTGTGGAGGATGGCAAAAATGGCTGCAGTATTTTGTAGCTCATCCAGAAGCAGTGTCGATTTCCTCACCTACTGAATCAGAGCTTACTCTGTCACTTGTGTGACCAGCAGAATACTGCAGAAGTAACGCTGCACAGCATCTAAGCCCAGGCCTCCAGAAGCTCTGCCTCTTCTCCTTCACACAGGGAGCCTTCTTCCACCACACAAACAAGCCCAAGGTAGCCTGATAGAGAAGGACTGACCACCTGGGGCAAGGACTGGATCACACCAGCCCTGCACACTAGGGCTACTGGAAACAGTTTCACCAGCAATCCGTTGGCTGACTGCAGACACTTGAGAGACCCAGCTACGGTCAGCTGCACTCTTCCAGGTCCAGAAGAACCACTTGGCTGAGCCCAACTCAAATAACTTAGTGGCAGAAATATGAGATAAATGAATGGCTATTGTTTAAAACTACTATGTATTAGGGCACTTTGTTAGGCAACACAAACTAGCAGATACACCATCTTTCCAACCACAGTTGCATGAACCTGATATATTCTCCCATTAACTTTCAAATACAAACTGGGCTTTCCTTTATCTAAGAATATACCTAAATTATCCTTGCCCTGCCCCAAGCCTGCAATATCTGCTTTCTCTATTCTTAGACTTATAGGTATTCTTAAAGACTCAGTGCTTCCTGTCTATGCTACTCTCTTGGTTCTTACCACATACTGATCACTTTGTGGCATTTCATGCCTGCTGTTGTGATTTGTTTCTGATAATATCAACTTTGCATGATGTTTCAGTCACTTTCTCATTGTTGACACACAGTACTTGACATCCACAATTGAAAGGAAGAGAGGTTTATTTTGACTTATAGTTGTAGAGGTTCCAATCTACAGTCTGCTGGCTTCAGGGCAGAAAACATGCACAGGGCAAGGATCTGGCAAAGGAAAACTGCTCAGGTCATGACATCCCACAAGCAGAGAGTCATGGGAAGAGTCAAAACAGGAGATAGACCCTTCCAGATCACACCCACAGTGACCCGCCTCTTCCAACCAAGCCCCAACTTCTAACAGCAAGTCAGCGGTAAACCCTATAATCCAATCGCCTTCCAAAAGCTCCACCTCTGAGCATGTGAGGCTTTGGACGGACATCCAGATACAAGCCATAATACACAGGTTTGTTATATGCCTTCTGGATTAAACTGACAGCCCTTTAAAGACAAGCAAAGGCTGCTCTTATATTTGGACTCTACAGCTTTTAACCCAGTATTTTGCATAGGGCCAGTTCTCACAAATGAATCTCCCACTCAGCTCTGAGCCAGATGCTAGTTCCTCAGGCTTTTCCATGGGGTATTGCTCATTCCCCAGACCCACCACAAAGGCATTTAAAAACATGGGGAATGGTCTCTGCCCTCCTGCACAATACCATTGAGGAGCAGAGAAGCCCCTCCACCAAAACCGGTAACACCCCTCTTGCCAAATCATTACTGGACTTCCCAAGTCTCCTGGGGCCTTCTTGAACACCCTGGAAACTTTCCCTTCTCATTTCTGTGACCTTTCATTTGCCCCAGGCACTGGATTGGATAATCCAGGCTTCCTGTGTCTTTCAGCCTTCACTAGGTCTTTCAAGTGAACTACAAAGCTTTGAGGGGAACACAGATAAAAAGCTTACCATTGCAAATGAGGAGAGCATTAGGCCAGGCTGGAAAAAAGGTAAGCGCCTTTAAAGCAAGAGTGCTAAAGACTTGGTGTTGGAAGGTTAAATTGCAAAGGTAAAGGCCAAGGTTCCTTGTTCTCATGGTTTAATCCCTGGGTTTGCTGCTTTTCAGTAGCCAATAAGAAGTCAGCCATACTTATTGCTGCCCACCTCCCTCCTTCAGATTCTGCCTGCCAGAGCTGTGCCCCTGACCCCAGTGCAGTTCCTTCGGCTAAGCTTCTCTCTTTATTATCTTGATCATTTTATTTTCTAATAGCAAAGATAACAAATTTCATGTTAGAAATTTACAAAAACTCTGCGACTTCGAAGTTAACCATGGATATCATCTTGGTAAGTATGATTAATCTATTTCTTTTGTATGTGTATTTCTCCGAAATTGTGATCACATTGCTCATATTATTTTATAGCTTCCTTTTAAACACCTTGTGCATTGCTCAGTTTTATCTACATTATCATTTTCAATAACCTTATAGTGAGTGTTTCAGTGGCATGAGTAGGAGCACTGCTCTCTGTTTAACTAGTTCCCTGGCCTGCTGCTGAGGTTTCTACCCCACCTGCAGGACTTCTGGGAATCCCTCTCAGGGAGGTTGATGGCCAGAGGCTGCTCCTGCAGCCAGCTACCCAGGTGAGTCCAGTGGGACCTGCGCCCTGCTGAGGTTGTAGAGGAGCTACTGATGGCCAGTGGAGGGCCATTTGCCTGCAACACAGCTGAAGAGGGGCCTGGCCCTTCATAATGTTAAGACCTACCCCATGCTGGCCCTTATCACTTCCACACCTATTTCTCTGCTGGCTCTGGCTCCTGGAGAGAGGCTTCCCTCATTTCCTTGCCCCCTCCCCTTAGGATGGCAGTGCCCAAACACACCTTGGCACTCCACAATGCCATCAGAAGAGGTAAGCGGGCAGAGGGCCTCGTCGTTCTGGAATGTCCTGGAGAAAGGGGTTTGAGTGCAGTGATGCTTTGGGGCCCTACTCTCGGCAGAGCCCCCAAAACTTGCCCCATCACAGGTCAGCACAGTTCCGTGCCCAGCCTTTCTGCAAAGTGTCACAATCTTCTGCATCTCCCTGTCCCTGAGACACCGTTAGTCGATATATTTTTATCCAAGACACCAAACTTCCAAGAAAGAAGTGAATTTGCCTCACACTGAGTGAAAAGGACCACATCCTCATGTCTGTGTTCTGGATCACCTTCGACTGCTCTCTCCTTCCCCATTTCTGCTTTATTTTTCTTCTTCCCTCTGCCCTTGTAGCCTGCCCTTCCTTTTTCCCACCCATCCCATCTGCTCCTTTCTATCACTGTCTCAGTTTTTCCCTTCTCTATGCAGGGATGGGCAGGGTGCCCATTCAGTATTCATGGAGCGCATGGAGTTTGACTAATTGAGATAGTTCTTGTAAATTTCTTAAAATTTGAACAGATCCAGTAAAAAAGAAAAAACACAGGGTGGTGAGCATGACCCTGAGATGCTGACAACGCCATTAATGGAGCATGAAATGTGGCTACCTAGGGACTGAGGGAAAGTTTCCTGACCAATATGGAACCACGTAATGAGCATGGGTCACTGAAGAACACTGACTTCTTAATGTAGTGTTGCTGGAGAGAAGGGGAGAAGAGCAGAGTGTGTGAATTTGAGCTTGGTCCACTCACCCAATCACTGTGAGCCCACAGGCACAATAATGACCAACACAGCACCCTCCACCCTGCCTTTGATATTACTGGAAAGGTCTGACACGGAGGAGAGAGGAGTTTTAGCTCCCCAGCTAATACTTCAGTGCTTGTGTTAGTCAGCTTTCTGTCACTATCATGAAATATCTGGGATAATCAACTTACAAAGAAAAGACTCGCAGTTTTGGAGGTCCCAGCCCATGACTGACTGACTCCATTGCTTTGGGTCTCTAGCGAGAGTGTATGGCAGAGAGAAATGCTTGCCACATAAGAGGAAGAACCCAGGGCCCACAATCTCCTTTGAAGGCTCACCCCTAATGACCAAAGGGGTGCCTACTCCTAAAGGTGCCACCTCCCCAAGGAGCACAATCCCGGGGGCCAAGCCTTCAACACATGGGCCTTTGGGTGACAGTCAACATCCAAACGATAGCATTGCTAGGTGGGGAAAATATCTCCTTGAATAACATCTTTACTTTTCCTTATTATTCCTACTTCTGTCTGGTAAATCCTAAGGTAGACAAGGTGCGATGAGTTCCAGGGGTCGGAGTATCTGAGGCGAGTCCTTTACCTACTGGTAATGACTACCATGATTCTACCACTACTACCATGACCACCACCGCTGCCTCTTTTCTCAGCTCATCTGGAACCAGTGTCCCAAAGACCTCACATGAAATATTTCATCTCATCCTCACAACAACGTTAAGAGGGTAAATACATTTCCCCTACCTACAGGTAAGGAAACTGAGGCACTGAAAGATTAAGGTAATTTGCTTAAACCATGCCGCTTGTATCTGTGACAGCAACTGTTAGCACTTAAGCAGTCTGAGCCCAGAGTCTCATGACCTAATCTTTCTTAGCTTTAATTTCTTTATCTATAAAATGAAAATGATGAAAATAAAGTCTGAGTCATGTGATCATGATTGCACGGGCATTTGTCCCAAAGTGTAGTTTCACTTTGGGGCAAAAAGGACCTTTTATAAAATCATCATAGCATTGCATAATGTTAAGCTTGGAAAGGAGCTCACATGTCATCTAGCACAATTTCTCACTTGGTGCAGGGTTAGATTCAAGGGACTGAAAGAGCCCTTACAAGTAACCTGGTCTGATGTCAGATGGGGGAAAGGACATCAGAAAGTAGGAGCAGAGCTGTGTCTGGAGCCCAGATCTGCTGAGCTGGGCCTGCTTTGCAACCCATTACGCCAGTGTGCTGCCTCCTTCTTACTAACTCTGGGGCAGGTGCTGCCAGGCTACTAAAATGGCTTTAGTTGTGGATCCTCAACATGACTTCAGAATCCTTCTCAATACAGCATTCCAGGCAGTTACTATGGACACTACTCATCGGTGTTGACTTATAAATTAATCCTCTCACCCTCCCTGCTTGATACATGGGCTGGCCACATAATCCATTATTCAGGCAAGAGCCTTTTTGAGAGCAAAAAGGGCATATTAATAATTACTTGGGGACACTGGTGTGAACTGAGATCATCTCATGTGAACAGGAAAATATGGCCCCCCTGACGACACGTCAGCAAGTCTACCAAGACATTCCAGATGGCCCCGAGCCCTTGTAGGGAAGAAATGCTGTGAAACTGACTTGAAGGGAGGCTTGTTGGGATCATCTTCCTACAGAACAGTGGGGGAAGCAGAAAGGGGAAGGAAAAGGCAATCTAGTGAAGGGACAAAGGCACACCTTTGGTTCATAGAGTTGTCTGCAAATGATACCACCTTACTTGGGTTATTTTCTACCTTCTAATTACTTTCCCTCCCCAGCCGAAAGCAATGTATGTTTGCTAACACCCTTGCTCCCTCCCTCCTCGCTTCTCTTGCTCCTCTTTATATTGAATAATTGTCTCTACAGTTGTTTAATTAGTGAATTATGAATGTGTTGGGGCATCTTATGGAGGAAGAATCACTTTGTTTACTCATTGATAATTAAGTAGGCTGCATTTCATTTTTGTTGTAGAAGATTTATGGGCATTTTTTTGTTTCTAGATGGAGAAATTTAAAAATTAAGGTCTAATTATTGGATTTCTCTCAGCAGAGGAACACAGAAAGATATTTTATTCAGTGCCAGGTTCACTGTGTCTTAGCATGGTCATACCAAAGAGCAGGGAATTAGAACATTCAAGATGAGCTAGAACTTATATGAGGTTTAGTGGACCAGAAAAATCTCATTCTCTCTGTCTCTGTCTCTGTCTCTGTCTCTCTCTCTCATAGTACTGGAGATTGAACCCAAGATCTGCACAGAAAACTGATTTTGTAACAAGCTAGAACTCAACTGCTGCACTGCTGTAGTCAGGCTATATTGACGTTCTCCTTCTCCAATCTAGGAAGTTCCTCTCAGATAACTCTATTTCCCATGGGGAATCCCGTTTGTCTTTCAAAAATGACTTGAGACAAAGAGATTTAATTAGAACATGAAACATCAAATGTGGAACATTCTAACTCGGTGTTGTTTTGAATTTGCTTTCGTTTTTTTTTTGTTTTTGTTTTCAATGCTGGGAATCAAACTCATGGTCTCACATGGTAGCACCACCACTGAGCTACGACCCAGCCCTTTAAAGTGGATAGGTTGTTCTAGAAGCTTGCTTAGAGAAACCCCGTGGGCAAGAGAAAAATCACTGTTGATCACTGTTGTTCTTCACTCAGGATATACTCAGAGGGACTTGGTTAATGTGGGTCTCTGCAGTGACTCTTGTACCACCTTGGCCCACCATCCACCTGCTTCAGCACTGGGACAGCCATCCTCAGTACGGGAAGAGAGAAGTCAGGCAGAAGATACTGCTCAGCTTTCCCTGTATCAGGATACTAGGTCTGGCTGATGCAAGTGGCCCCAGTCAACCCTGCCATCCCTCCCACCACCCCAGTAATCACAGCTGGGGCGATGGGTGGGCAGTGTCCACTTGGTCCAATCTCTCACATAAATTAACAGTGACAGCCAGGAGGAAAGTCACTTCCCAGGGTGGAGGGCAGAGAAGCAGAGGGGAGAAAGAGGAGGGAGGGATAATTAATGAGAATGCCTCAGCGTCCCTTTTGGGCTTTGTGGCTCTTTATTTCCTGGTGTTCACTCTCCCTACTAAATGCTTCCTGCCCCACCAATACGCACACACACTGCTTTGGCCGGCTCTGGCTACCATGTTTGGGTGCGTTATCTTGGCACACGGAGGCACAGGGTCACGGCTGAAGCAACCTCCTTAGGAAAAGCTTGGCAATGTCCAGAGCATGGCTGAGTAAGTCTGGTGTGGCCAAACTGGAGCATGTAGGAGACACATTGATGGTGGGGAAGTGATACAGGGCAGATTCCAGCCCCGGACCCCAACAATGAAGTCTCAGCCCAGCCCAGCACTGGCTACCCTCTCTCCATTTGGTTGAAGGTAGATTGTAGAGTCAACATCACACCTGTGAGAACTCCATTCTCTTCCTTCACACTGTGGCCACTGTTAACTGAGGAGCCTCTGTGTGTGTTCAGATGGGTTTATGCCCCCGTCCGAAGGGACTATGCTTTGAAACCTCAAATCAGGATGCACAGAGTGACAAGTCTAAATTTATTTATGGAGGTGGAAGATGTGGGACCTGGACTGCCCTGGAAAATTCTAGGCTGTGTGGCCCCTTATGCCCTAAAGAGTCTAGTTGGGTATAATAAGTGAGTCATGGTAGACCTGGAATAACAGAAAGAAAGGTCACTGGAATGGGTAGAGAGGCCTCTGGGTCTCAGTTTTTTAATCTGAAATGAAGATCTCCATACCTTCTTCACCTTCACCTAGGGTTGGCTTTAGGATTTTTAAAAAATCATATGTAGTTTGCTGTGCATATTCTTACAAATGTTTCCACAGGGGTCCATAGCCTTCTACTGACTATAACAGGCTCCAGGCTCCGGGAGGTGAAGAATTCCTCAGCTTAGGCGCTCTGTGAGTCCCCTAAGCAGTCAAGAGACTGAAATGAACAGTGTGCCCCCTCTGGGGTTAGCATGGGCAGATCCCGTGGCCAAGACTGGCTGGTGTCAGGCTGCAGATGCCCCTGCCCAGTGGCCCAGCAGGGCAGCTGCTCTGGGGTCTGCATGGACAGAGCCTGTGGCCAAGGCTGGTTGCAGATGCCCCTGCCCAGTGGCCCAGCAAGGCAGCTGCTCTGGGGTCTGCATGGACAGAGCCTGTGGCCAAGGCTGGTTGCAGATGCCCCTGCCCAGTGGCTCAGCTGGCCAGCTGCCTGGGGTATGAACTCCTTGCAGGCAAAGGCTGGTTGCACAGGTTGGGGTTGCCTGGGTGCTCACTGCAGTTCCTTTTACTTACTGGAGCAGGCACCCCTAGCCCTTCCTGGATGGTCCTGTCCAGAGGTGTGAGCCTCAAATTTAACACAGGAGCCCTTTCTTTCTCTTTCTACCCTTCTCCTCCTCTCTCAATCTCATCGCTCAAATTCTGGCCTTTTCCACACATCTTTGGCCTCACTAGGCAAAAATGTGGTGTGGGGGAATGTGCTTGCATGGCTTCCTGCATGGCCCTTCTCAGCCCTTGACCGATGCAGGCTCTCTCCTCCATCAAAACCTGCTCTCCTGGGCTAGGGACTTAGCTCAGTGGTTAGAGTGCTTGCCCAGCAAGCAGAAGGCCCTGAATTCGATCCCCAGCAGCAAACAAACAAACAAACAAACAAACAAAAAAACCCCAACATCCCCCCAAACCTGCTCTCCAGGAGGACCCTGCTGTAAGTCATGTACATCTTATTGCTACATTAAGTCCCAGGGCTCTCTTTTTTCATGGTAACTAAATTTGTGTGTTTTGGTGTTTGTGTCTATCTGATCCGTAGAAGACCTCACCCAAAGGCCAAAGAATGGCAGGCATTGTGCAGTGGGCAGATGGAGCACTTTAGGAATCTCTCAGAGGCTCTGAAATCAAAGACCAACTCTAAAAACCAGCCTTGATGTTAGGACTCTATGTCTTGGGCAGCTGAGTATGATTATATATTCAGAGGGGAAAACCAGGGACTCGGACTCAGTAAAGGAGCTGCTCCTTCATTCTCTGTCTGTACAGGTAACTATTTAAGCAACATCTATTTCCTCACCTCTGAAGCCCCTGGTAGCCAGCCCAGCCCGCGCATCCTAGCCCTCCACAGATCTTTGCTGAATAGAGTGCTGGAGGAGGAAAGCCTCCTCTGGGAAAACTTCTGGCCATTCTTATGCTAACCTTCTCTAGATCCAGGAGAGGTGGCCACTTATAGGGGGAAGTAAGGCAACTGGGGCAAAATGACAAGTCTCCTGCCCCAAGTAGCTTTCCAGTCTTTTCCTTGAAATCCTCAACATTCACCTCACTCCCTTCTCAAGGGCTTTTTCAAGGAGATGAGATTTTTAACTGAATTAGAATGTTCCACTACCTGGAAGAATGATACATCAGCAAGGATTAGTGTGTCTCTGATTAGCAGCACCATTACCTCTCCCGTCTCACCTGTCTGTACCACCTTGCAGCCAAGATGCACACCGCTAGAAGATGGAGAGGGACACAAATCCAAGGTTCCTTGCTCTGAAGGGCTGGGCAGAGGCCAGCATGTACCTTTTACATGCTGGATGCTTTAAACAAAGGGCTAGGTCTGTCCCCAGGGACGAACTTAACTGGGATCAAGACATCAGCATGTTTTTAGGGCACCCCACTAGACTCTTAATAGAAGCCAGAGCTGAGCTCTTCTGAACCGATCATGGGCCTCTGAAGTGTCATTATTTAGGGGCCTGGAGGCCAAGGTCAAGTGATGAGTGGGTACTGTTTTTTGAAGCTGACTTCCCAGCACTGAGCAGGAACAAGTGCTGGGTACAGGGAGTCCCCCTCCCAGGGGAGGTACCATTCTCAAGAAAAGACGTTCTACATCAAAACGAGATGAACTGCCTCTGATTTTGCCATTGGACCAATGTTACATCCTTTCCTGAGTGGCCGATGCTCAACATTTCATAGAAATGATCGCAATATCACACTAATCAACTCTACATCTGTGACCTGTGTGTGTGTGTGTGTGTGTGTGTGTGTGTGTAGACACAAAGTTCCTACCACAGAGGCACACTGCTAAACTCAAAAGGAGTGTGTCTGGTGGGAGGACAGGGGATGTGAAGACTTTTGGCTTGGGCTTACAGGGTGTGGACTTGAACCCTGCATCTGCTTCTTACTGGCTGTAGGAACTCTGGCCAGTCCCTTAGTCTGTCTCTGAGTCCTCATTTTAAGAAGTGACAATAGTGACACTTTTCAAAGGGCTGTGATGAACATGAGGTGAAGTCACACGTGCAACCATGACTTCCACAGTAGGCCCAAGTGAACATGAACACTCTCCTCCCCCCAGCGGAGACATCCCTCTCACAGCAGGTGGAGGACCAAGCCCTGTCCTCCCCCAGTGGTGACATCCCTAGGTACAGTGGCTCAGGTCCCAGTTGCCCCAGAAGGACTCTGGCCTCCTGCAGGTCCTCCTAGGCTGAGGGTAGCTCAGAGACTTCCTGACCACCTAAGTTCCTTACAGCACTGTGCCTGCATTCTCCATCAGTGAAGTGGAGATAATAGTAGCACCCCCAAGGGGCTGTTAGGAGGACTCAGTGAGGTAAGATCTGCAAAGACTACAAATTATCCCCTACCTTCTTCCTTCTGTTTCCTTCCTCCCTTCCTCCCTCTTTCCCTTCTTTCTTCTTCAGTCCCTTCCTTCCTTCCCTTCGCCCTTCCTAGGAGAACTTCTCCAACACGCCTGGCCTCTTCCAGGCCCTAGCAATATAGTGGTGAACAATAAAAGAAAGAAAACGTGAACAAGAAAAGGTCCCTGCTCTCAGGAAGCTTGCATTCTGGTGGGAAGAAAAGGACGTCAATCAGCAAACAAATATGACAGTTTAAACACAGTGATGAATTGTTCTTGAAAATGAAAGGGCAGAAGGCGGGCCTCTCCGAGGGGGCCCTTGGTGGGATGTGAAGACGAGAAGGAGCATCTGCTGTATACGTGAGGGTGTCCTGCTGCCAAGCTCTCAAGTCGTACCAGCCCAACCGGGGCTCTTCTGAGAGGTGAGAAAGGGAAAAGGACAGAAGGGACCACAAAGTACATCAAGAGCAGAGGCCAGGGAAGAAGCAGGCTGACCAACACACAGGGAGAGGATGTCAGCAAAGAGCAAAGCAAGGAAGGAACCCGCAGGGACAATGGTGGTGGAGAACGACTAATGAAGCCTGCCGTCCTCTGATGAGGCCAAGCAGGCACATATGGGACCATGTGAGGCTCACGGAGGGCCCTGAGCACACAGGCTAAGCCCTGGCCACCTACAGCTGCCATTGGTGAGGGCCAGCACCACCACTGCTGCGTCTGGGGATGAAGTCGGGGACACACAGGGTCCAGGCTGCCCCTGACTGCGTCTCCTCGTGATGTCGCTATTGCTCCTGCTGCTGCTGTTTTTTTAATATTCCTTCTCTATGGGCTTGGAGGAAATAGTGTAAACCATTTCCCCTTGGAAAAAAAGCAGAATATTTCACTGTAATGATCACACTCAGGAGAACAGCTGGCCTAGAGGGTCCTGCTGGGAGCTAGCAAGGCGAACGCATGGGCTCAAAAGCGGGCAGTCTCAGGGTCAAATCCAGAAACATGGGTGGGAGTGTGGATGGGGCTCTAGCTCAACAGGAGAGTGGGTGAGTATCTCGCAGAGGGAAAGATGTGATGGAAGATAAACAGACAAGTAACAATGACCACAGAGCAAGATTACAAAAATACAGAGAAGGATAAGAAGGCAAAATAGCCAGGACGGGAAAACACGTAAAAGCAAGCCAGAAAACTGCAGTGTCGGTCCAAGTTGCAGCAAGGGACACTCAAGGTTAAGGCCCCACACTCACAATGTTCCAGGGCTATGTGCCCAGAAGAGAGATGCACCTCTGAGTACCAGGAGCTCACTGCACACACACAGCTGTGACGTCCAGCTCTCCCTCAGAGCCTCGCCGGTGACCAGAGCTGGCCAGCACTGTTTTGGTTCCTCTGGGAAAAGAGCTGGCCCTTTGATATCTTCTTTGGAGAAAGAGAGCCACGGTCTCTGCAGGCACCTGACTACCCTCTGGTTGGAAGTCACAACTGTGGCTCGGAAGTAAAATAAACTTAGGAAATGCTTGAGCAAACTTAAAAGGTTTCTTTGTTACAGGACTTCTCAGAGCCTTTAATAAGTTAGTATGCCCCATGACACTTAGAGGAAAGGCTGCAGGGTGCAGACACTAGAGCCACAGGACCCCTTCGGGTGTTTTGTTATTTCAACACAGCTATTCACATCTCAAAGGATACTGGCTTTCCTTTGAGACCAGTGGTAGAAGCCCTGACCGAGGCAAAGGATACTACTGAACTTGGTCATTATGAAAGCTCCCAAGGGTGCCTCTCCCAACCTTCAGGCACTTGTACTCATCATGGTACCCACCAAGTGCAGGTAATTAAAATATGGCCATTCACAGGGAAGCTGGGATCCTTTCCATGGCTTACATAAGACCTAAACTTTTGATCATCTCAGTAAAACTCCCACTGCCAAGCTCTGAACTGTGAAGAAATGGATGGTTGTGTTGCACAAATGTTCATCCTTTTAAAAGAAGTACTGAAAATGATAAGTTCCAGGGAAGCAAGGAGAATCAAGAGACCAAGTAACTGGAGTGGCTGCCCTGTGAAAACACAGTAAATCAGTTCTCATAACATGGGTGTCCAGTGTTAACCCATCTTACAGATAAGGAAACTGAAGGTCAGAGATGTCAAACCTTGTCCAACATTCTGCACCCAGCAATGCTGCTGCTAAGATGTGAACTTGGGCTGACCCAACTCTGAATCCTATTCTCTTGGAACTGTTTTAATTGTGGGAGCAGAGGGTGCAATTTAAAAATTCATCAGAGTCTAAGCTGCTAAGGTGTTTGTGGTCCAGTAGGGCAGGAAATCTGTGTATTCAGTGAAAGAACAAAGTAGGGCCTGGGAAAGGCAGGAGAGCAGTCTCCACTCAGCAGAGAGGGGATGCCTGGAGGGCCGGTGTTTGAGTTGGGCCTTAAAGGACAGTAGGTGCTGATGGCCAAAATGGCCACGGAGGGCCTTGTAGATGAAAGACCATTACATGTAGGGAGGTGGCACCAGGAAGGGTGGCTTTGGGGACCTGGGTGGCTCATACGAAGTTGATGGATGGGCAGTGGGACCTGACAGAGATGGTAAGACAGGGGATCCCCCTGGAAGCAGCCATGAGACTTGCAGTGGTAAGTGGTTTCGAGGAAGCAGGCTTTGGAATGGCACTTAGATACATTTCATCAGAGCTGTGTTGACACCTGTCTGGTCCTATAAATTAACATTTCCATCTCAGCTGACTTCATTTGGCAGGAGCAATAAATGTACATGGCGATTCAAATAGCGAAGGGAAAGGGCACAGGAAGGGCAAGGGGCTAGGGGAAGTGGGAGAGTCATTCACAATTTATTGAACTGTTTTCATTCATTCATTCATCTATTTATCACAAAGGCATCAAGTGGGCCAAGAGCTTGCTGGTCTCATGAACGGATCTTCCTACCAGACTATTAGCATGTACCATACACTTTGCCTATATTTTAAGTTATAAGAACTGCATGCTCTTCAAAATCTGTTCTAGATGCCTCCTCTTATTTATTCCACAACACTGTCCTGTAGAACAGGTATATTGATACCTACCCAACAGACAGAGAAACAGATTTGGATGTTGTTTTTACCTCCAACATAGCCCCCTCCTGATGATTTCTGTAGTGTGAAGATTCATTAAAACCACATTATAGGGGCTGGGGATTTAGCTCAGTGATTAGAGTGCTTGCCTGGCAAGCACAAGGGCCTGAGTTCGATCCCCAGCACCGGAAAAAACAAAAAACAAAAAACAAAACAAAACAAAAAACAAAACAAAAACACATTATAGACCTCTGTTAAATATTTGTTTACATAGTGATCATAATATATATTTATTCTCTGGTTCACAAAAAGATGACTAATTTACTGAACACTTACTATGTACAAGAGATGGCTGAATTAAGCCCGAAAAATGGCAGAGACAGGGCCAGAACCCAGGTGGCCTGTCTCTCAGCTCAGTGTTCTTTTTTCCTCACTGTCAGGTACCAGCTTCTCTAAGGACCTGCGGAGAGCTGACAGCATCCAGCAAAGGAGGTCCCCAGTGAGCGCGAGCTGCTGAGCAGCGCCGCCATGGACAACACGGCGGCCAATTCCAGGCAGTGTGTCTCCCCAGCCCTGCAACAAGTTCCAGTCTCACGTACTTTCCTAACGCAGGAACAGGGTCAGCAAAACCTTGTCCTCTTGTGTCTGGGGCTCACTGAGCGATTGTCTAGGTGAGAAATACAGTACCGTTTAAGACCCAGCAAATGACTCTGGGGTGTGTGCCTGTCTCCAGATGCCGGACTCTGATGGTGGGGACTGCAACAGCACGCAAACAGCAGTTGGATTCTTCTTTCCCTTCTGGTCCAGCCCCGAGGCCACCCTGAGATGTGCACGGGGCCTGGCTGCCATGGCTGGTTTGCACACACCTTGTGTGGGCCCTGAGTGCCTAGTGTCCGTGAAGACTGCCCCTCTGCTGAGCTGGCTGTGTGGGCGCAGCTCCAGGAAGGAGCTGGTGTTTGGACAGGGCAGCTATTAAAAACCTGGGCTCTGAGCCCTGACCTGGTGAGAGGTCCTGCACCTGAAAGCCAGGGAAGATGGCCATCCACTCCACTGGGCATCCCCATCTCACTCTCACCTTTCTGGGTCTTTCTTTTCTAGCTGTGTGACCTGGGGAAGTTACTTAACTTCTCTCAGCCTCAGTTTCTGAATCTGTAAAGTGGAATAATAACCACAGTCGGACTGTGACATCTGCCTCTCATGGTTGTAGGGGTTAAGGAAGTGACCTCTGCCAGGCTGGCATGCACCTCGAACACCCAGTGTGAGCACCCAGCTTGCTTCATTGTTATTTGATCCGACTGGTCAGCAGGCTTTCCGTACACATTATATATTTTATGATCACTCTCCAAATGTATGAAATGTTGAGCTAAGAAGCAGTCAATGCATCGTGGTTACTGTTACACCCAAATAAGGAAAGAGACTTATAGAAGGTTAGCAATAAGGACAAAATACTCAGAGTAAGGACAAGACCCCAGATTCTCTGACTCCCGATTCTTCCTTCTCTCCCACCTACATCCATAGCACACGTGCGTTCACAGTATCAGTGCAGGCTGCTTCCCACATTGGACACTTGCTTGGATTCCCTGCTGACGCCTCCTGTGGGGCCTCTGTGGCCCAGATCAGCAGGGGGCTGCAAGGCTACTGAGGAGGAGGGTGCAGGATTATGAGGCCTGGGCCATGGGGTCTTGGTGCTCTGGGTCCCAGAAGGGCTTCCCAGGCCCAAAAACGAAACTTTGAGGGAGACCCAGAAGGCAAAACTATCCAGACTGAGAGGCCATTCCCTCTCCTGGCCCCCATCCCTTCTGCATGGCTCCCCAGATGGAAGGACACGAATACCCACAATTCCTTTCTCTCTCCTCAATGAGGATGGATTTCAAAGGACATGGGATGAAGCCCCAGAGTGGCTTGGGTGGCCGGCTTGGTTAATACCCAGCTGGGGCTATGCAATCTTATTCTCACTGGAATTCATCATTGTGAGCTCAGGGATTTCCGGGGCTCTGGTGTGAAAGGCAGAAGATATGGCTGACTTCTGAAGCAGCCAGAAGGCCCCAGCTGGGGGCTCTGGGCTATCTGAAAGGCCTCCTGCACCACATGACCAGGTTTTCAGGGATCTAGGGCCAGGAAGGCATTCGTAGCATCCTCCCCACTCAGGGCTCTTTGTGGTTCTGAACATACAGCCCACCAAGCCATCTGAGCCCCTCAGTGGTTTGTATCTAGCAGAAATAGTAAGTAACAACATTCTGGGGTTTCCCTCACCTCCACCCTCCAAATCCTGATTCCAAACGGTCCTTTCAGTGCCTTGTCCCCAAGAGTTCCAGTGCCCCGAGTCTGCCTGTGAGCTGTGAGTTCTCTGAAATTACCCTTCACATAGTAATCCAGAGGACTATTTGCTGTCACACCCACCATGTCCATAGTTCTCCAGAGTGGGGAGCTGGCAATGGGGCTGGGAATTCTGTGTTGTCCTCCTTCCTTCTCAAGGGGCACACAGCCCTGACATCCCATAGAGTTTAGGAAGTCAGGAAGAGGTAGATTTTGCTGGGGGAGGTTGGAAATAGCCAAGCTACACATGTGGGGAGCTTTGGGGGCATCATGACGGTGGGATCTGTGCTAACCAGACCCTCCTGATGGGGCAGGACAGGCCTACGGAGAGTGACAGAGCCAGGCAGGCATGTAGAAGAGGCTGGTTCTCTTGCCCTGGAAAGTGGTGTAGGGGGAGAAAGATGAGCAAAAAAATCCATATCACAGAAGGCAGCAAGGAGAAACGAAGGACAGGGAATCGTATAACTAGAGTCTTCTCCTTAGAAAGTACACACACACACACACACACACACACACACACACAGGGTCTAGGTTCAGGGTCTAGATGCTTTTCACTCCAGGTGTATTTTTTGCTCACTCACTTTAAACATTTGTTTTTGGATTTCTTTGCCCAAAAAGGGATCCATGGAAATAGTTGCCCCTCAGAAATAAAAAGTATCACGCACCTAGCAAGGCTCTATTTCTTGTAAAACTCTGAAAGCAAGGAGCTCAGCAGTTCCAGGGTGGGACACAGTGGGCCTGGCTTTATGACTGGCCAAGCTGCACTTCTCCAGAGAAGACCTGTCCCTCTGGCAGATTTAACCAAAGTAGGCTGCACAGTCCCACTGTGCAAGGTTGGCAGCTTAAAACAACCCGGAGTCTGCAAGAGGAAGAAGTTGCCAGCTTGCAGAGGGCTGGTGGCTGACAGGTGAGGATGATTCATCCCCACCCCGATAGGAAATTCTCCTCTGTTTGCATTCCTGTCTCCCGGAGCCATCCTGCTCATCCATCTCTCCGTCCCGTTACTTCTCCCTTGTGCTCTTCCTTCCTTGCCTGCTCCTAGCCTCGCTTCTTTCTATTCCCTGCCCTGGCAGGCATCTGTGAATCACACCTGAGATGTTTCACATCTCCTGGTGCACGGCAGAACCCGAGGTGGCTCCTTGCACTTGCACAAGAGCCAGACGGGTGTGGGGAGCAATGGGACAGACTTAGCCAAGGCGAGCACGCCAGCATAAGGAAGGGGCAGCAGGGGATGTGGGGGGCCTGGAAGGAAGAGGCAGAAGACAGAAAGAGGACCTGCCATTAAGGGACTTAACTTCAAGGGAAAAAGAGCTCACATATCACTGGTAACTTGGGTAGAGCTCCAAGCAAAATTTTCAATAAGAATTAAAAATTATGGACAGAAACATAAAATAAGGGTCTCAATGGAAATTTTTACATGTTCTATCTACCCATTGCTGATTATTACCCATCAGCAAACAGTCATCAAGGAGATCAGATCATGGTGACAGCTTGTTCTCAATCTCCTGGTCTGACTATGTCACTAACTTCATTAGAGGCAACTAGCCTGAATATAAAGATGGTTGAAGCAGGCAGTGTCTGTAGGGATTGGCTAATTCTACTTCCTACATTTTAATGATGAGGAATTGCAGGCTCAGTCATCTGGGGGAACAAAATGATCAGGTGGTTAGTGGCAAAATTAGGACTTCACACACCATGGCTTTTATTGCCACACTGGTGTGTCATCCAAGGAATATTTTAAAGATGTGCAGTTACTGTGAACACCAGAGGACAAATCCAGCATAAACACAAGCATATCTGATAACATGAGCTAAGGAAAATATGAAAGAGACAGCAGCCATGAGCTGAAGAAACAGCTGCTTCAGACAGGACACAAAGGCCAGCACAAGTGCATAACCTGATTCGATGACTGTGGACGGGCACAAGTCAGATCTCGCTGTGACCAGCATTCTTGAACTATGGGCAATAGAGATGTTCAGAAGGAAATGTTTTGGTGGATGGCAATATGCTACTTATTTTTGCCCTGGAAATGTTTGGCAATATTAACATAAGATTTCAGAAACAAGGACATTTTTCTATGAAAACGGAAGATTATTTTTCAGGTATAAATTGGAATGAATGAGACTGCTAGCTAGCAAAAAGAAACACAGAATTCTGAACAGCAAATAAAGCAGCTTGGAGACTTGCTTCTGCAAACACAAAGTAGATGTATTTTCCCCTTTTCTTCCCATTAAATGCAATTGAAAACTCGGGACATTACATAGAAAACAAGCTAAATGGCTGGGGATGTATCTTAGTGGTGGAGTTCTTGCTTAACAAGCACGTGCAAGCCCCTGGCTTTGAACCCCAGCACCTCAAAAAGAAAAATAAAACATAAAACAGATTCTAAGAAATGGAGAGAAGAGGTTGACTGGCTAGGAACCTCAGGACTTGAAGAGTGACATGGTGATGAGTTCTCTGGGTTTCTGAGAACACCAGTGGGTACAGATAGAAAAATAAAGTCCTAATTAAACTCTTCTCTCTTTACCCAAAGAACAAAGAAAGATACAGCTATTTAGAACCGTGGTTGCTGGGTAGGGTGGCACACACCTGTAATTTCAGCATTCTGGGAGGCTGAGGCAGGGCTATCACAAGTTTGTGCCCAGCCTGGGCAACTTTGTGACTTAGCAAGATCCTGTCTCAAAATCAAACACAATTAAAAAAAAAAAAAAAAAAGCTGGGCATGTAGCTTAGTGCAAAGGCCAGGTTTAATCCCCAGAACCAATAAATAAATAAGTAAACACATACATACATACATACTGCTGTAAAATATACATAAACCCTTATAATTGGGTCTTTTTCTTTTCATGGTACTGGGAAGTGAATCCGGGGCTTCATGCATGCTAAGTAACTGCTCTAGCACTGAGCAATCCTTTCTAAATTTTATTTTGAGACAGGGTCTTCCTAAGTTGTCCTGGCTGGCCTCAAACTTGCAATCCTCCTGCCTCAGCCTCCTGAGTAGCTGGAATTTCAGGTGTGTGCCACCATGCTGTGTATAAGTGGATCTGGAATGTCCACCAGTGGCACTATTAGGAAGTGGTAGAATGTTAGCAATGTGGGTCCTGGTGGAAAGAAGGAAGGTCACTGGGGGTGTACTCTTGAAGGGGATACTGGGAACCTGAAATCTTCCTCGGTCTTGCTCTGTTTCCCATTCACCATGAAGGAAGCAGGTGTCCTCTATCACATGCTCCCAATACGATGTACTGTGCCAGCTCAGGTCCAAAGCAACAGGGCCAAGCAACAGACTGAAATCTCTGAAATCATGAGCCAAAAGAAATCTTTCCTCCTTAAAAGCTGTTTATCTCAGGTGTTCGGTCGCAGTTTTGGAAAGCTGACTAGTACAATTACGATCGTAGCCATTTTAAAGTAGATAGGGATATGACATTAAGTACATTCACACTGTTGTGCAGCCATCATCACTACCCATTATCCTGAGATGTTACATCATTCTAAACTGAGACACTACACTCACTAAATAACTCCTCATTGCCTCCCCTTCCTCAGCCCTGGCAGCCACTACTCTACTCTGTCTTTACAAATTTATCTGTTCTGGGTACCTCATGTAAGTGGAATCATGATGCTCTTTGTCCTCTTGTGTCTGGTTTATTTCACTTGGCATGTTTTCGAGGTTCATCTATATTGTAGCATGTCAGAATTTTCTCCCTTTTAAAGGCTGAGTAATATTCCATCGTATATATGTATATAGCACATTTTGTTACTTATTCATGGAATTTATGGACATTTGAGTTATGTCTACTTTTTAGATATTCTGAAGGATGCTGCTATGGAGATGGGTGTACAGATATATGTTTGACTACCTGCTTCAATTCCTTTCAAGATATACCTCCAAGAAGAACTGATAGATTATGAGCCCATGCTAAGCTTAATGTTCTGAGAAACTGCCTGCTGTTTTCTGCAGAGGCTGCGCTGTTTTGTGTTCCCAGTGGATGTGCAGAATAGGTCCAATTTCCGCACAGCCTCTGCAGCACTAGTTATTTCCTGTTCTTTCGATAATAAGCATCTTAACATGTGAGGCAGTATCTCACTGTGGTTTTTATTTGTATTTCCTCAGTGACTAGTGATATTGAACATCTTTTCATATATTACGGGCTATTTGTACATCTTCTTTGAAAAAATGTCTCTTCGAGTCCCTTGCCTATTTTCATTTTAATTTGTTTTATTTTTTGGCAGTGCTGGAGACTGAGCCCAGGCTTCACACATGCTAGGCAGACATTCTATCACTGAGTTATAGCCCCAGCTCTTTGTCTATTTTTAAATCAAGACAGAAAACTTTAGCTGCACACAACTGGAAAAACTGTGGCCCTGCCCTCAACTCCTCCAGCGGAGGTTGAGTGGGGAGTCTGGACCTCTGTCTTCAGCAGGCTATAATGAAACACCCGAGCTTCTGCAGAGTACTGTCCAGGCGAGGGGGCACCAGAACGTCGCTCCCCGCAGGGTGGCCCGAGGCTG
Organism: Hystrix cristata; assembly: GCA_004026905.1. Lineage (NCBI taxonomy): Eukaryota > Metazoa > Chordata > Mammalia > Rodentia > Hystricidae > Hystrix > Hystrix cristata. The sequence goes on from PVJO010002991.1 coordinate 123,288, forward strand.
CCCAGTACTCCCCTGAGGCCATGCAAGGAAACCAAATGTCTAGATGTCTGGATCCAGTGGAGAGTCGGGACTCACCACTATCAGCGGTAATAAGGCTTCTCCGTAACCACACAGTCAGAAAAGGAGACACAAGGCTCCCTTCCCCTTCCAGCCAGGCAGTGTGGGCGGAGGCCTTGCGGGACCCTGGAGGCGAGCAGTAATGAACAGTCCTGCTTTACAGAATGTCGATGCAGGCCGAGTGGGGAGCCTGGACTCCGCCCTCACCTGGCAGTAAGAAGGTGGTGACAGTCCACTTTCCTGCTGGGTCAGGGTCACAGGAAATCAGCTATAACATATTTTAAATAATATTCTGAGTCTTATAACATAGTACCCAGAATATAAAGACTTCAATTGAAAAATCACTCATCGTACTAAGAACCAGGAAAATGTCAATTTGAATGAGAAAAGGCAATCGACAGGTACCAACACTAAAATGACCTAGTTGTCAAACTATCTGACAAGAATTTTAAGCACCTACCACAAAAATACTTTAATAAGCAATGACAAGCAAAACTGAAGCAATGAAACTGTGGAAAGCAAGAAAGTCGCAGGAAAAAAATAGAAGTATCAGCAAAAGAATAGGAGTATAAAGAAGATTCAATGGAAATTTTACAACTGAAAAACGCAACAAGCAAAAATTTTAAATTCAGTGGATGGATTCAAAAGTGAAATGGAGACAACAGAGAACTTACGGAATCAATTAAGTCAGAAATAGAATGATATAAATTACTGAGAATGATAGAGAAAAACAGTCTTTAAAAAGTGAACAGAGTCCTGGGGCACTATAACAAAGGACATAACATTCATGTTATCAGAGTCCCTGAACAGAAGAAAGAGGATCAGGCTAAAAAAGTATCCAAAGAAATAATGGCTGAGTATTTCTCAAAGCTAGCAAAAGATACAAATCTACAGACTCAAGAAACAAAGTGAACCCCAAATAGAAGAAATCCAAAGAAATCTACACCAAGATACATCATAGTCAAACCCCTGAAAACTAAAGCCAAAGGAGAAAAAATCTGAAAGCAGAGCGAGAGAAATGACACCCTACTGAGAGGGGAAAAGATTTTGAACGGCAGGGGATTTATCATCGGAAACCAAGGGTGTCAAAGGAACACAGTTTTCCAAGGCGTAAATGAAAGGAACCATCCATTCAAATTCTATACGCAATGGAAATCTTCTTCCTAAATGAAGAAGTTAAAGAATTTGCAACAGATGACGGAAATGAAGAAAATGAAGAGAATTTGTCACCTACACACCTACCTTAAAAGAGTAGCTAAAGGACAGTCTCTAAGCAGAAAGGAATTGATTTTGTAAAGGAAAAAACATATACTTTCTATCTCCTCTTGAGCTTTCTGTTATGTTTGACGATTGAAGCAAAAGTCACAACTCTGATGTATTTCTCATGCATGCAGAAAAAATAGCCAAATAAATTATATTATAAATGAAGAGGATAAAGGGAGATAAAATATCTACATTCCATTTGAACTGGGAAAAAGTAATACTAGTGGACTGATAAATTATGTATATATAATGTAATATTTAGAGCAACCACAAGAAGAGCGATATACTCAACACCCTAGAGATGAATAAAGATAGAATTCTGAAAAATGTTCCAGTAATTCATCGGAAGGCAAGAAAAGACATTTAAATAACATTCTTGAAATGACAGAATTATAGAGATGGAGCACAAATCAGTGTTTGCCAAGGGTCAGGAATGGTGGAAAGAGTGGTAAGTATGATGAAGCTGGCAGTGCAGGGAAAATTTCTGTGGTGGTGGAACGGTTCTGTTTCTTTTCAAATTTTTACAGTGCTAAGGATTGAATCCAGGGCCTTGCACATGATGGGCAAGAGGTCCACCACTGAGCCACAGGCCCAGTTCTAGTTCTGTATCTTGACTGTGGCAGTGGTCATATGAATTTACATATGATAAAATGACAGAATTATACACACACGTACCGACGTCAGTATCCTGGTTTTGATCTTCTACCACAGTTATGTAAGGTACAAACATCAGGGGAAATCTGGTAAAGGGGCCAGGGGACCTCACCATACTATCTTTGAAACTACCTATACATCTATAATTGTTTTAAAATAAAAATTTTTAAAAATGAACATGACTTGGATCAGTAGAAGGCATCCATATTCCCCAGTTTACTCTGATTTCCCTCAGTGAATGACTCAGTTCTCCAAGGACACCAGAGAGCCTTGGTTGTTGAGTGAGGAGACAGAGGCAGGGAGTTTCCTCAACAAAAGAAGGGGACGGTTGCTTCATCAAATGTTCTTGTGTCCTGAGCACTGTGGCAGGAAGACTGAGAGGGAACTGGGAATACGACTGATGTGACTCTCCTGAAAGCTCCGGCAGCCATTCTCCTTCCCGACCTGCCTCTCGTTTGTTCATGCTTGGCACTCACAAAGCGAAGCCACAAAACACCACCCACAAAGCTGCATCACCTTTCAGTGGGATTCTCAGCGGCTTGGTTTCTTTCACATTGACAAGCAATTGCCCAGAAGCCGACAAGACAAATCACTTATCTTAACAAGGCTTTGTCCTTTTAATCTTCTGGAACCCCAGCTACCCTCCTGCATCAGGCTGGGAGCTCTCACTTCTCGCATACAGAAGGGTCTGCTTTGGGAGAGGAAGGCGCAGCAGCCAGAGCTCCGGAGGGCGTGGAGTTCTGCCTTCCAATGATCAGTCTAATTGTTCAGGATTGTACACAGGCCAGAGTCACTGATTCAACTGTGTCTTGAATATACTGACAACAATAAATACTCTGGGGATTCCTCCACCCTGTGCGAAAGGCCTGCCGAGTGGACCCTTGTGGCTCAGGGCTGGCGCACTTCACCCTGAGAAAATGCATGTACCTGAGACAATGGGAGGGTGGGAGCACGAGGAGACAGAAGGATCAGGATGGCCCCTGGGACCCCCACAGGCTGATCCTGCGAGCTTTCTTGGTTAACACAGGGAAGAGGTGACCGAGGCACCTTCTGCAGAAGCTTAGGACTGACTGTTCTGAAGAGCAGAAGACAGATTCCCACCTTTTGGGGGGAGCTTAATTATTACCCTTGCTGCAGGCCCAGGAGTAGACTAGCAGGGACGTTCGACCTTTTACACTGTGTGGTACACAGAAAAAGTGATGGCATTTTCCTAGTATGAAGAAGAAAATGGATGAGGAGCTCAAGGCTGCGAAGAAGTAACCCACCCAGGGCATCCTGTATCCCAGCACTGCCTGGATGGACCAAACCCTGAGAACATTCTGATCCATCAGCAAGAAGTTCTGACTAGAAGTGGACAAGCCTGAGAAGTTGGCACTTCCCCCTGGTAGAAATGGGCAGCTCTGAGGAAGTCTGTGGGGCAGCAGGGCAGAGCCACAGTTCGAGCGACAGGGGCAGCTTCCACACACCACCACCTTCACTGTGTGGCGGTGGGGAAGGCTAACGCGGATGCAGCAGACACCTACCCAAGACTCGTTTGAGAGACGGCAGTGGGTGGGCAGGGGAGACGGAGGAGGTCCCTGCAGGTTGGGAGAGTCATTTTCTCATCTGTTATTTACCTTATTCGTCCTAATCATATAGTGTCAATGCATCTATAAATTATCTTGTCTCGCAGCAGCTGCCAGAGTGATGAAAGCTGTCATTTTGTCAAAAAAGTTTAAATTAATTAAAGGGGAAAAAAAGAAAGGGAAAGGAAAAGAAGCCTTGGGCTGGCAGTGGGACCTTGAGAGTCATCCGTGAGGCAATGCCTGCGGGGAGCTGTGTGCTTGCAGTGCCCACAGGCCCTCGCCAGGGTCGCCAAACCCAAACTCCAGGCTCAGCCCACCTCCAACGCCTCCCACCCGAGAGGAGGGCAGCGATCTGCTCAACAACACCCAAGAGTCAGTCATGGCCTGGGACCCACGGCTGGCAGCACAAGGCATCTTTCAGCCTGGAGCTGGACGTACTGTACATGAGACCCTTCTCAGGAAGAAATTATGGGCAATAAAAGCAGGCTGACCTCCAGGAAAGTTTGGGAAGACTGTGGTTTGTCCCTTGTCACTCCAGTTCTGTACCCTGGACCTGTGTGTGTCTCTGGGCTGCTAGCCACACATCCAACTCTCTCTCTCCTTCCCCTGCCGCGCTATTCTAAATCTCCACAACCCCAGATCAGGTGGTTCTCCACTCTCACCCCTATCAAAAACAAAAATAAAAGCAAAACAAAATAAAACAAAAAATCTTGCATCAAATAGTTGGGAAAACATATAATAGATCTATTTATAAGGTATATAATTGATAATGTCTTAAATCATAACCCCAGGCATCAATCCAGGTTTTCTGGTGGTGGTGGCACTGCAGAACCTTTCTGCGGCCCAAGATGGGACTGTGGAAGCTCGCAGGGACGCTGGGACCACCAGGCTGGTTCTGAGGAAGAGAGCAAAATATACCTTGCCACCATGATGCAGAGTCACTGCCAGGACACCACTGCTCATCTCCAGATGCAACATCAGTGTGCACTTGAAGATCTATGAACCCACTTCACAGGGCCAGTATTATGAAGCCCATTTCACAGATAGGACCACTGAGACTCAGAGAGGCTAAGTACCTCACTTGGGGTTACTGGAGAGAAGCGGCAGAGGGAGGCTGGGCTGGAAGCTCCTTGGTGCCACCTCCCACCTTCCTTTCCCAGCTGGGGCCTGTTTCTCGAGAGCCACGCAGGCCTCTAGGAGCACATGGAGCTGCCCCTTCAAACCGTGCTCAGGGCAAGGCTGCTGGCCAGCCATGCCGCACCTGGCACTCTGCTCTCACATCACCATCTGCAGAGGTCCCGAAAGAGGACAGAGGCCTGGAGTGTTGCCTGCTGACGAGGTGAGCAGTCACCCAGCTCGGGCGGAGCCCAAGGAGCAGAGTGGGAGTCAGGCTTCTCAGAAGACGGTTCCGCCATTCGCAATGGACACGTGCCTTACAGAGACCTGGGAGTTCAGCCGCGTTCACTGTCTTGCTGAGAGGCACGGGCATGCGACACCCGCGCAGAAGGACATCCAGAAGCTCTAGGCGATGGCTGTGAGCAGTGGGCCCCAACCCAGCTTTCTGAGGCTCACTCCTTATCCGGAGTCTGCTGTAAGCAACTGAAACTTTACTCTCTCCTTATTATGGACATGTTCAAAAGCCCAGCAAAGGAGAGAGCAGAGTACAAAGAACTCCGCACACACTCCTAGTCTGCATTTGTATTTAGCAAATGTTCAGTGCACACCCCAGGCACATTATCAGTTGATACTTGATTTGCAGCTATTAACTACACCGAATTTTCATAATAAGCCTAAGAAATGAGTATTATACTTATTTTATTTAATTTTTTTGGTGCTGGGGATCGAACTCAGTGCCTTGTGCTTGTAAGGCGAGCACTCTAACCATTGCCCCATACCCATTTTAAAGATGTGTAAACTGATGCCTCAGGAGGTTAAGTAACTTGCCAGGGAGACAAAGCTAAACAAGTAAGAGCGGCTGGGATTTATACCAGCAGTCTGGCTTTTTCACAGCAGAGGCACCACTCACTTGGGAGTCTGAGGGTGTTCTCCTGTCTGCTAGCTCCCTAAATTTATGCTCTGTGCCACAGTTTCCCCCTCTGCTCCGAGGGGAGACCTGTTCTCCCTCTTCACCTCACAGCAGGACTGGTTTATGGTCTCTGTCTGTGCATCCTACAGCACTCTGCTCCTACCTGGGCACTATTCCTTCTGGCGTATCCGCCACCCCCAATTCACCTTAAAATTAGGGCCCAGCAGAGCCACTCGCTGCTCAGTCCCCAGCCTCGTTTCGGGGCTGCGTGAATCCCGGTTCACCCGATCCACTGTGTGGCGAGTAATTTAACTTCCCTGAGCCTTCGCTCTTACTTCTGTGAAAAGGGCTTTTTGGTAGCCACCTTGTGTGAAGGATGACTGAGATCACACAAAGTTTCGGCAAATTACACAGGCTCCATAAAGCCCTTTTGGGTCCAAAGCCCCTACTTCCAAGCTTGCATTCACCTCTAGCAAGTAAAATTTTAAAAAACTGGGCCAGGGCTGCTGTAGGACTCTGTCTAATGCTAGTAATCTCCTGCAAGGGGGAAATCAAACCCCTGGTGCTTACGGACCAACAGACGCTTTGGTGTTAAATTTCCAGAAAACCTACAGACAGGTAAGCTGGGTTCTGGATTCTCAGCAATGCGCTTATTTAGAGTAATTAATGATTTGAGGACACTGTGGGCATCTCTTCAATGAAACAGCATAAACAATGAGGGCAGATGGCTAAACGGTAGAGAAGTGCCCTCCTCCTGGGGTCCGTGGCAGTAACCGTAGCCAGGAAACTGAGGTAGCACCTGCCATTACTGATGCATCAGAAATCATCAGAAACCGCGGGGCTCCCCCAGACCCAACCTGGCCGCTCTCTGCTCATCTCCAACCCGCATGAAGTTTAAATGGGCTCAATCAAGAGCTTCTGGGTAAAATGCCCAAGAAAACTGTGCCTGGACAAAAGGAGCTGCTAGGAAGCTCAGAGTGGGTCTTACAGGCCTGGACATCGCTCTCCCCTTGGGGATGCCTCTACTTGAGATGCTGAGGACCAAATGGAAGGTTTTAGAAGACCGATGCTTTTGAGATGGAAAGGAATGAATTGCCGCCTGATGAGAATTGTGCTGTTGAGTCTGGCCGTGGACCAGGAAGGAACCCTTAGGGGCTAGAGAGAGAAGTGCCCCCCACTTGTGCTCTTTTAAGGACTCTCAAGGCCTTTTAGCTTCTTCTAGTCCACAAAGCACTTCCATACCCATCTCTCTTGTCTTTCCAATGATTCTGGGAGGTATTTTTAGACTCTCCAGTCTTCCATTTTGTCCTCAGTAAGATCTTTTCAGGGCAGAAGGCTCAAGTGACTTGTTCAAGGTCAAACTTCCAGTACATTGTTAGATGTATCAGCCCAGGCTGAGGCAGTCTGCCTCCCCACTGTGGCCTCTCGTCACAGTGCTGGCCTGGCCCTGCCTGGAAAAGCGGCGGAGCTTCAGCCTTCAGGGTGATGGCCCCTCTCTGGGCAAAGGTGTCTCTTGCCTTCACGGCTGCAGGCCCTCTGCCTGCCCCTGCTCCAGCCCGTCTTTCAGGGCCATTGCCAAGTGTGTGATTAATCCCCAATCTAATCAGTTTCAACAATGACTTAACTGGTCTCCCTCTGAGTTCTGGGATAACATATTCAATATTAGTAATACCAATCCTGCTCAGTGCAACGAAAGTGGCTGAACACCCTTGGCTCTCCCGTTTGCACGATCACTCGCTCATGCAACCTGTCCTACGTCTTTTTCCCTTATTTTCATGTTCTGTTCTTTGACAGACCGTGGAGCCAAATCGCTCCTCTCTCCGGCTCCCTTTGCACAGTCTGTCTGCCCAGATGCTCTGCGCAGCCCTGCTCTCCCAGCCCAGCTCCGATCCTTCAAGTTTTGCTCAGCGTGAAGCTATGACAAGGCGCAAGGCGTAGCTCGCCTGGCCACCCCCTTCCTGAACGACGTCCTGGGGGATGCCTGGGGTCCTCCCTGTCAGTCCTCTCTCCTCTTCCTTGGGTGAATGGGAGAAGGCTTCGGCAATCAGGAACTAGTGCCAGTTAACTGTTTGTCACGGCAGAGCCAGCAATGACACTGGATGGAATGACTCGAAGGAGGCAGGGACAAGAAGAGCTTTTGACCTAGCATGGTTATAGGCTTCTTCTCCACAGTCTTGGGAGATCATTCAGCCCAAGGCAGGGAGCCCTCAGCTTCTTCTGGCCCTGTGAGCCTCAGCATCCAGCACTCTTACACCCTACAGCAGCTTGGCCTCCAGATGCCTGCTATCAGCCCACCTCAACAAGCCAGGACCGGGTCCATGTCCATAGGGTCCAGCTGCGGGTTTTGCTGTCTCACCCACTAAGACATGGAGTATTCTCCAGAGGTCATTGAGGAAGCGGCTGTTTGGCTACAGAAGAGTAAGATTTTGGGGACAAGTGTGAGATGTGGAAGCCAGAAAAGTGTGAGATCACTGGGTGAGAAAAAAGCATACTAAACCAGAGTCAGCTGGTCCTTGGTTTTTCTGCTCTTCCTGGGCCGACCCTAAGCCAGGTACAGCACTGGTGAACAACTGTGGACCCTGCTAGGGGGTCCCTACCTACTGTCCTCTGCAGAAGCCAAGACATGGAAGAGCACTGATCCTTGAGCCCACATAGGACAGAGCCACCTGCTCAGACACAGGAGGGTGAGGGAAAGCTTCACTAAGCAGGTGACATTTGCATTGCTCCTCCAAGGACGAGGTGGTAAAGGTGTTTTGGACCGAGCAGAGTGTGTGCAAAAGCCTGCGGAGAGGTTGGGAAATGGTGGTGGAGCTGACTGGCTGCAGGGTGGTTTGCTAAGGGGAAACAGGGCTGGTGAGCAGGGACAGCCCACAGGGGGCCTCAGGTGCTGTGCACTTGATCCATTGGTGCTGGGAGTCGCTGAAGGCCTTTTTTTTTTTTTTTTTTTTTTTTTTTTTTT